>JASGYR010000355.1:0-248695 GCA_030068185.1 Colletes collaris | reverse complement strand
TACGAAAGACGACCGACGGCGGCTCCAGCGAGCTCACGCCAGACCCTTTGCGGACACCGCCGCGACCCTCCTACTAAGTGAGCAGTGGAGGACGCGGTCCACCGAAGGATGGCGCGTTCACCCACTTGCGCTGACGGCAGAGTAGGCGCGATGCTTCAGCGCCATTCATTTCAGGGCCCTGGATTCCCAGCCCGGCGGGTGGGTTGTTACACACACACTCCCTTGGCGGATTCCGGCTTCCTGGCGCCGTCCTGCTGTCTTAAGCCAACGCTCTTGGTATCCCATGAGCGTCGACTTAGGCGCCTGAACGTTTGGTTCATCCAGCATAACTTACCAAAATTGACCGCCGGCACTCTGATTCAAATTAGTCTCTTGGCTTCGCAGTTTCAAGCCGGCGAGATCACCATTGAAGTTTGAGAATAGGAACAGGGGGGTCGTTTCGGCCCCCAAGGCCTGTAATCATTCGCTTTACCAGATGAAACTCGCGCACGCGTTGTCACGAATGAACGAGCAGGTGTAATATCTGAAACTTCCGGAGGACGACGCTAGATGGTTCGAGTTAGTCTTTCCTTCTCTGTCCGACAGTCGGTTAAAAGTGGGAATCGCTGCAGTTTCTGTTCCCTGACTTCTCTGACCAGGCATAGTTCACCATCATAGTTCCCCAGCATTGTACGCTCTGGGTACGCCTCTTCTCAACGAGAACAGGGCTGCTTGGGAGTGCGAGGCCGCGACGTGACGCTGACCCGCCTCAACGGTCGATGCTGACGGCCTTCACTCATTTCGCCTTTAGGTTTCATTTTATGGCTCGCGCATCGTGAATATTCAATGTTTCAAGGCGGGTCACGAATGCCCAACGCAATAATCGCTGACCGGTAATTTGACTTGGCCGGTCCGAGGACACCGTCTGCTAACGGCTGGTAGACCCTGGGATGGCACCGTCCCACGCTCCGGGTACTCGTCCGAGCTTGCGACGGGCCTGGACGCCATTGAGGAATGGATTGGTTTGCGTAAAATACCGTTGGAGTACCGTCGATGCAGCCGGCCGGGCGACCAGCCTCTACCGCGGTGACGTAATGCCACCGCGACAGGCAAATAGCCCAGGCCTAGACCGACCCTCAGGTGACTGTGCCCAGCCGTCAGCCGCAGTGATGCAGGCATGTATGCGACCCCAGTGCCTGGAAGCTAAATCACACCGTAAGCCTCCTGTTGGTCGTCGCGAGGACCCATTCACGATTCCTTTTTTGGTTTAGCAGATGACGTGACGGCAGGAGAAACTAGGTGCCAACTTAACCGCCTGGGCCAAGAGTATGGCGACTCTATAAAATCGCCCTCAATCCCTAAGCTATGGTGCGCGGCGATGGGATGCATGGTTGGGGAGAAGGCCCAATGCCAAGCGACCACCTCCGGGGCACCTGCCGAACCGGAGTATTAGGCTTGCAGGTAAAGGCGGCTCTGCCCAGGTGGACCTTTATTTCCGACCTACGCGTGGGGTTATATGGATTTTCACAAATTAAAACGGGGATGGGACGGGTTGTATTCCGGTTGGGAGGACGAAAGGTGCTGGGGCTGGGTGACGTTGCTCGCGCGCCGCAAGCGCCTGGCCTTCGTGGAAGGTCGAGGAGGACGACGGGACTGCGTCAGTCTCGTCCTTCTCTCCTCCACGAGGAGCCACACGCAGGCTCAAGAGAGGAAAAACGGACAGGGCGGGCCGTCGACGGAGTGGGCAAGGCGATAGGCCCGGTTGTGATGTTGGCGAGCTGTCTCAGGGACGGGGTAACCGAGGAGGGAGATATCGGGAAGGTTCTACTCGTCCCTGAGGCCAAATCGAAGGATTGCCACAGCCTGCTCTGTAAAAGGGCAGAAAGCAGCGTGGCTAAAATTTTGAGCTGCTGCGCAAAATATGGGAGGCGGCGCAGGAGCTGAGCGGGCGAAATGCCCGGCTACAGCTCCAGGTGGAGGAGGAGCGACGGGGGGAGGATGAGGGCAGAGGCGCTGGAACGGCGCTGTTTCCCTCCTATCCTCCTCCCTCCACCACCACGACCCACGGTCGTGGAAAAAAGCTGAGTCACGCGGCGGTGTTACTTGGACCTTCCACCCGCACTCCGCCGCGCAGAAGTTCCCCATTCTCCTCAGAGGACCCGAACTTCTGAGGAGGATCGGGAGATGTGATCGACAGCAAGCTGGCCGCCTTCTTCGGGAGAGGAGCGCTACTCTACGGAGGTGTGGTCGGCGGGAAGGCGAGGTGCCTCCCCGACCGGTCGGTTCAGGCGGGGAAGGCGAAGGTGGGGAGGAGGCTCCACCCGCAAGCCAATGATCTGATGCGCAGCCCGCGCGCATCCCCAGAAATGGTTACCCCGCGGACCCGGTGCGCGTCCTCCGCGGCACCATCCCAGGAGGAGGTGTCGTGGAGCGAGGTGGTAGGGCGGAAGGCAAAGGGGCGGCGAGGAAGGCCTCGCGGCCGCGACCACTGCCCTCGCCGCCTGCTGGGGAAGGCCGCGAAAGGTGAGTGCGACCAGAGCGCCCCACAAACGCGGCAGCAGTTACGCTAACCGTTCCTCAGGGGGCGACCTGACACTCGCGGGGCGATGCAGCTCGCCAGGGATAATATATCCCTGGAGGGCTCGGCATCGCTTCCGTGGTGAGAGAGGCCGCGACCGGGGTCTCCTGCTGGAGATCCCTGGTCCAGAAGGGCGGCGAGAAGGCGGACAAACTCGCCCAGAGGCTCCAGGAGCAGCTGGGCGGGCGGGTGTCCGTGTCGTCGGGCCCACGAAGCGCACAGAGATGCGCATATGTGGGTTGGACGACCCGATACCCGCGCAGGGTGTCCTGTGCCCTAGCGAGGGCGGGTGGTTGCCCCGAGGGGGCGTGCGGGTCGAAGGTATCCGGAGGTCTCGCCTTCCGGCCTGGGGTCGGCGTGGGCCCGGTGTCCCCTCTCCGCACTTGAAAGGTGGCGGAATCCAGAGGTATTGGTGAGGTGGGTTTCGGCGCGGTGGAGATGCTCGCGCCGCGTGCTCCAGTGTCACCGCTGCCTCGAGCTGGGGCACGTACAGAGGCAGTGGTGCACCTCGCCAGTGGTCCGCAGCCGGTCAGTGTTACCGCTGCAGGGCGGATGACCTGCGCGAGCCGGTGCTCGGCGGCCCCCACTGCCCGCTATGTGCGGACATGGGGAGGCCAGCCGATCACAGGGTGAAGCAAATGTGCTCTCCCCCTCCCGGAAGGGAAAGAAGGGGCCCACCCGGGTCAAGCACCGCGGTTACTGGCAGCGTCCTGCATGGAGCTGGACGGTGCCACAGGGACTGAACACAGCCGGGAGGAGGCTGGGACGACCGTTAAATAACGGCGCCCCGCCCTCCTCCTCCAGGCCAATCTCAACCACTGCCGCGCGGCACAGGACATGATAATACAAGTCCTCGCGGAGTGGGGGTTAACCTGGCGGTCGCCGAGCCGTACCGCGACGGATCACCCACGATTGGGTGCCGGGCGTTGCCGGACGGTTTGAGTGGCGACGGTATGAAGAGAGGTGGCGACGGGTCCCCGCCGTTCTCCATTCTGGAGCGCGGTCGGGGTTTCGTCTGCCGTGGACTGGAGGAGTCGCCGTGGTGAGGTGCTACATCTCGCCCCGCAGCGGTCACGCCGCGTTCGAGCTGTGCTTGGCCGAGGTCGCAGCATGCGTGCAGCGCTGCGCGGCCCGGCCGGTGCTGCTGGCCTGGGGACTTTAACGCCAAGTCGGTGGCAGGGATCCCCTAGGACCACCGTTCGCGGCAGGATCCTGAGGCGACTGGGCGGCGGGGGCTCGACCTTCGGTTACAGAACCGGGGTCGGAGCGCACGTGCGTGCGGCGATATCGGGAGATTATCGTGGATGTTGGATTCGCGACCCCCAACGCCACCGTGCCGCATGGTGTCAGGTTGGCAGGTGGCCCCGAAGGCAGAGACACGCGCCGATCACCGGTATGTCCAGATGGAGGTCTCTGCTGCCGCCAGGGCTGTGTACCCGCCGCCCGGATGTCTTGTCCACCGCGCCGCTGGGCGTGGCTTCGGCGCCTGGACAGAGGACGCGCCCTGATAGCAGCTACCCTCGCTGCAACTTGGCCGCAGGTGGCGGCCGAGTTGCCAAGCATCGAGGAGGAGGCTGCCCGGCAAAGTGTCAGTCGCGCCATTTGCGCGACGCGTCGATGCCCAGGTCGGGCGACCTTCTCCTCGCCGAACGATGTACTGGTGGTCGGCCGCGATCGCCCAGGTGCGGGTCGCGAGTGTCCGCGCCCGACGCCAGTACGCCCGCGCGCCGTCGTCTACGACCGGACGATGGCGTGGCGCGAGCGAGGGCAGATGGCCTGCATGCGTCATACCGGATGGCGATTGTCTCTGCGGGTCGCCATCGAACGGGCCAATGCTGCCCAGGCGCCGGAAGGATCATCCAGAACGTCGATGACGATCCTTGGGGCGCCCGTACGGGGTGGTGCTGAAGAAGCTCCGCCCGTGGGCGCCCCGTCTGGTCTTGACCCCGGCTTAACTGGAGGACAGTAGTCAATACTCTTTTCCCAGGGTGGGTGAGGACCACGATCATACTTGGAAGCAACGATCCCAAGGAGTGGGCGGCCGAACTGGCAGGGTCACTCAGGGGAGCTGGCCGCGGCCATCAGACGGCTCGAGGCGCGTGCGCAGCCCCGGGTCCGGATCTTGTGCAGGTTTGGGTCTTGATTGGGGCGTCATTGGGGCTGACCTCCGGGCGGTTGTTCGACCGATGCACAGAGGGACAGGCGGTCCCCCAGTTGGAAGGTGGCGAAGATGGTCCTCCTCCGGAAGGAAGGTCGGCCCGCGGAGTCACCCTCCGCATACCGGCCCATCTGTCTCCTCGACGACGGTGGGCAAGCTCTGCACTGAGCGGGTGATTGCTGCCCGCCTCGTCAGGCGCACCTGGCAGGAGTGCCCCAGCCTGGCTGGCTGCCAGTACGGTTTCCGGGAGGGATCGACCGTCGACGCGATAGGTCGTATCATAGAGCCCTCTCCGGAGTCGGCCGTCTCCCGAGGGAGGGAGTGGCTTTGGCAATATCCTTGGATGTTGCCATGCCTTTAACACCCTGCCCTGGGAGAATGGATAACAAGGGGCTCGAATATCATCGGGTCCCCCGCCCAGTCTCAGGGCAGTCATCAGGGATTATCTCCGCGGCAGGTGGATCAGGTATCCGAGCCGGGATGGTCATATGCGGAGGGAGGTGTACTGCGGTGTTCCGCAGGAGAGTTGGGAATCCTCGGGCCACTCCTGTTAGAATATCGCGTACGACGCAGTGTTGCCGGGCGTACCCCGACGGCGTCAGCGCCGTGTGTTATGCAGATGACACACTGGTGCGCAGCCGTCGAGCGCACCAGCCAGGAAGGCCAGGCGTCTCGCGGAGGGGCGCAACGCGTCGTCGACCGGATCAGAGGGATGGGGATGACGGTGGCGATCCATGGGACCGAGGTGGTAGCGTTCCATTCACCTCGGCAGGATCCGCCACCCCCTCTGTTGATCCCACACCGCGTTGGGTGAGGCTAATATCGAGGTGAAGCCCCAGATGAGGGTCTGGGGCTGATCCTCGATAGCCACTATTCGAGGAGCATTTCACTGCCTGGTGCCCGGCTGGAGAGGATGGTCGAGGCTTTGGGCCGGATTCTGCCAGCACGGGGGCCCGGCAGGCCGAGTTCGCCGCCTCTATGTGGCAATGGTTCGGTCGGTGGTCTGTCACGGGGCCCCGTCTACGTGGACGACCTCAGCGGCCTCCCGGCACGCGGCCTGACTATGCTGCGTCGGGTGCAGAGGCGGATGGCTCTGAAAAGGGTCGTCACGGGTACCGGATACCGTGTCACATGAGGCTGGCGACGGTTCTTGCGGGGATGCCGCCCATGGATATCCTCGCGCGGTCGCACGCGATGATGTATCGTCTGCGTGGAAGCCGTCGCGTGGGAGCGGTCCCAGGTGCAGGAACCTGCTTGGGGCGAGTTGAAGCGCCAGGCCCGGCAGTCCGTGGTGCACGCGTGGCAAGAGCGGTTGGCTCTGCCTACCGCGGGGCTGGACAGTCAGGGCTGTTCGGCGGGCGCTCCTATAATGATTGGCTGGACGCAGAAGTGCTGCATGGAAGCCTCACCTTACGGGATACTTGCAGAATTCTCCAGGGGCATGGCAGCTGGGGAGATACCTGTGCCAGGATCGAAAGGAGCCGACGGCACGTTGCTGCCGTTGTGACGCTGAGTAGGACACGGCGGAACAGCCTCGAGGGTATGCGCTGCATGGGAGGGTGGAACGCCGTGTCCTGATCAGGCGTCATCAGCAGGCGAGGATATCTCAAGTGCCGCCGGGCGCCGATTGCGCCATGCTCGGCAGCGAAGAACGAGACCGTAGCCTCCTTCTGCGAAAACGTAATGTTGCAGGAAGGAGACCGCGGAAAGGAGCGCGAGCGTCAGCGGCGTGCTGAGGCTCGCGCTCGTTTGGTGGCGAGAGAGCGTCGCCTGGGCGTCAGGCGACGCGGGCTAGCCCCTCGTCGTGGCGCATGACCCAGGCTGGGAGGGGTGGTGATAGGCCCTCCGCCGACAGATAAGGATCTGATGGATGGTGGCGTTACCTCCTGTCCAAAGTTCAGCTGGGCAGCACCCTCGGTGACCTCGTGCGACCACTGAGCTATAAGCCTCCGAGGGGTAGAAAAGGGGTCGCGGCGGTTGCGAGTTGGAGACTCGCAGCCCGCCGCAACCACAACCAGGACGGATAGCCGGCAGGACGATGTGACCTCGTCCTGCCGCTGAGACAGGGCGATTACCGGGGGACCGTTTGTCCCCCCCCGCGGGTGAAAGAGCATAAGCGCGGGCACGGGGAGGATACCGGAAGTACCGCTGGCGGTTCCAGGTGTCCTCCCAAATCGTGCGGAAGGGTCACCGTGTAAGGGTTTTTTTTAGTGGGTAAGGTCCGCGCCCGTTATAATGGGCGCGGGGTCCTCCCGCCTCTCCCAAAGAGGTGGGAGGAGTCTTTACTGAAGATTTTCCCCACGAGAAGAAAAAAAAAAAGGCCTAGACCGACACACAGCGGGTGTGACTTACCTGGGAGAAGTGCTGACCGTCGTCGGTTTATTCGCCGAAGGGGGTGTTACCCACGTTCTGGTACCGTGGTCCCACCGTGAAGAAATCACGCAAACAGACCAGCTTCGTCGTCGATGAATCTCCCCATTCGATCACACTGGGTTTCTCAGGTTTTGCACTGAACGGTTTCCGCATGCATGAACTCTCTCTTCAAAGTTCTTGGTCTCCCTCACACGGTACTTGTTCTTCTATCGGTCTCGTGGTCATATTTGCCAGGTGGTTTGCCCGCTTGGACTGCATTCTCAAACGCCCGACTCTAAGGAGAAATCATAGACGTACCGGTCGCTACGGGCCTGGCACCCTCTGGGTAAATGGCCCATTCAAGATGGACTTGGACACCGGTTCGTCACGTGGAACGGATCCTCCTGAACACTACATTTCCCTACGGCAGTAACCGTGGATTCAATTGCTGAACTCTTGCTGTTCGCTCGCCGCTGCTAAGGAAATCCTTGTTAGTTTCTTTTCCTCCGCTTGATAATATGCTTAAATTCAGGGTTATCGCCTGCTCAGGATCGTCGAACAAACTTATTGGACAAAAAAAAAAAAGAAAACCAAATCGTACACCGTAACGGTCGAACGGCAAATTGTACCTCCCTATATCACGCGTCCTCGATAGCATATATAATAGGGATTTTGGCACCACCGGAGAGAAAGGATATCAATGATGGGTTTTTAGCACTTGCCCAAAGTGTCATCTCTTGATTTTCACTGCATTCTCAATTCGTTGAAGCACTCAACTGACGTAACTCAGCTGATTTACTTTCAACGTCTTAAGTAAACTTTTCAAATTAAAGAACAACTGGTGTGCCTATATAATGAACTACCCGGTCGTCTTCGTTGATTCTTTTGTTGATAGTCTACCAAATGTCTACCGTAAATTCGTTCTATCTAAAAATAAATAATTTAACGTCTATAGACTGCTGACGGCTAAACATGCGGTCACCAATCGATATACATATTCGCAAAAGACATGGGGCGACCAGCTACTCCAGTATATCCCTTCTTTTGTTTTCCGTTCGTATCGCGCTTCTCGTCGTCCGTTCAAGCTATAAATGAGGATGATCGTCCGATTCGTTTGATAAATGATCATTTTCCCCTGCGGGCGTGCGAACGACAGAGAGGGAGGAAGACGACGATCGACGGAATACCTAAATTTCACGTGGTAGGGTATATATATATACCTTATATATATTATATATATTTATCGATGTTTAGATTAAAATTCTTTCCAAGTGTTGTGCTTTCTGTTATCCTTAAACTGTGTACACTTCATTTCTTTTCTTTGCATAATTATTGTTTCGAAGGCAACGTCGGGGAGCGCGGCAGATTCGAGTCGTACGACGCGATTTGCGCCGACGGTGGTTTTTATTGCCATCAAAGTTGAAATACTTAGAGCGGTGTGGGCGGTCAGTGATGGTATTCCACCACGCGGCGCGACGCCGTAACCATCGTGGTCGAAACGATTCACCTCATATGCACCAGTTTGCTAAATTAATGACCAATAAATATTTATCTTCTTCGTACGTCCGCGATAAACATAACGATACGAAAGCTCTCATCATTACGTTGCATGCGTATTACGTTTATATTAATATATCTCTCTTCATCGACCCGGCTCCGAAACGTTCTTCGCCGTCTCCCCGAAAGGAGGTAAACGACGGCGAGTTGCAGGAATCGAGAGCAACGCAAGCAGTTTAGGGCAAGTGAACGACCCTCAGCCAGGCGTGGTCAGGAATTGTATTCGTGGATGCAGTGCGTTCAAAATCGTCGTTCGTGTGTGCGGTTCACGCGTTGACGCGTTAGCTGCGTTCTTCTATCATTGAGCCAGTGATCCACCGTTCAGGAGTGTCATGTACCATATATACAATTTTTTTCTCTTTGTATTTAAAAAATGCTCCGTGTTCCAGTTTAAATGTTCGTGTGCATCACTTTGGCGTGTGACGCGGAGATTGAACGCGCCATATCGACGACAAAGTTTTCTTTTTTCTGAATGACGGAAACCGTCGTTCGACGGCCATGCAGTACGATTTCAAAGCGCTGGACGACAACGCGACCAACGGGTGAATAATACACCCGTATATTCTTGGTTTTACTAGAGGCGGTAAACGTCACGCGCAATCGGACGAACGCACACGCGGCAGCGTCCATCAGTTGCTCGATGAAATCAGTGATGGCTGCAGCATCATCGGCTGGTCGTCGTTAGTCGCGCGAGCAACAACGATGGCCACACGAATGACGCATT
Organism: Colletes collaris; assembly: GCA_030068185.1. Classification (NCBI taxonomy): domain Eukaryota; kingdom Metazoa; phylum Arthropoda; class Insecta; order Hymenoptera; family Colletidae; genus Colletes; species Colletes collaris. The sequence goes on along the minus strand of JASGYR010000355.1, from coordinate 239,347 downwards.
GTCGTTTGCGATCCTTGCTTCGTCTTCTCTCAGGCTAGCCGTATGAGTACGTATATTATTTATTTACGGGCGGGCGCGAGGCAGCGTCCATCGGTTGTGGTGAAATCGATGCGGTGATAACTGCGGCATCATCAAAGCGGTCGTCGTTGGTAGCACGAGCAACAATGGCCACACAATCGACGCGTTGTCGTTCGTTTGATTCGCCTCAGGCTACCGTGAGGATGTATATAATTATTTATTTCTTCCTCACCGTCATCAGAACGTTTCCGTTCGAGCCACGACGACGAGCACACATGAGTTCAAACCGTAAAGACATCGCGAAACAAAGTTCGACGGCGTCTCGTTCCTCACGCTGTGATTCTTGACGCGTTTTGGATACTTTGCTGATTTGTGGCCGGCAATCAGTCGTCAATCTCTCTTCAGGCAGGCGCAACGTAAACAGCCAGCATCAATCCGGCCGAGGCGTGTATGTAATGGCAAAATTGACGGCGGGTAGCATCCTCGATCGTGCGCGTCGATTGTTTCCATCTTCTCCTCTGCGCCGTTTGGCATTTCAACAACGCTTAACATAGTTAATCAATGGACGTTTTCGTGTTTTTGGTGGTGATGTGCCATGTTCTCAATGTGTTTGTTTGTGTTGTTCACCGTTTGATTCGTTCGTTCATTGTCCATTATAACGACATTGCGCATCCTCCACCGGTATCAGTCTGCCATTAAAATGCCGGCAGTTCTCGTTTACAGTCAGAAAACTCATGGTCTTACGGTTCTCCAACGCGTCTTTTGGCTGCAGTAATGACGGGACAGGAGAGAACGCGGGTGGGAACCAGCAACATGTTGTGTTTATTCTCCCCGTACAACGTCCTCCGCTCGTAACCGTCGGCCGATGTTGTCTTTTCCATTCACCAGTTTTTTTGGTGATGTTTTCTTAGTTGTTGTGATGCTTTCCGTTAATGATCTTCAGCAGGTTGCCTGGAAACCTTGTGCATTTGCCACTTTATAAATAGTCTATCAGGTTTGATCGTCTTCCCGCTTAACATCAACGTGCAAAGAACAATGCCGCGCACCGAATCGAAAGACCTCACTCGTCATTTCCCCATTAGTGAAGCGTGGGCGGCGGTTGTGTACAAGGGCGACCCGTAATCGTGTAACATGGCTCTTGCACAGAATTCCTCGTTCATGGGGAATAATTGCAAGCCCCAATCTACTTGAAGGAGGTTCAGCGGTTGCTGGTTAATGAGAAAAACATGAATTCCTTTAGTGGCGCGCAGTGCGACCCAAAGCGTCTGGACATCTACAGACTGTTGTTTATCAATCTCGTGCGGCTCGTGACGCTTCTCCCTCTAGAAGATTTGTTTGTACGTTGGTGTGAAACCCCATGGCGAAGCCGAGGACTGAATGCATAAATTTGTCTATTGGCAGGCTGAAGTGGTTGTTGTCAATTAACCGACAGTCAAACTCACCAAATCAGAGTGTGTGCACCACACCAGAATCAAAGAAAGGCCTCAATGTAATCAACCCGGTGTCAGGCTGGTGGTTCCATGTTGGTCGAGTCGCCACACCAGGCTCTCTCGTGGTGCCTTCCAGTCATTCAGCACCAGTTCAGCTTTTACGACCATACTTCCCCGGAATGACCTTGGTTTCAGGCTTCCACTTATCATCAGGTGGGCTTCAGCAGATCTTCAGCTGGCATCGTTTATGGTTCAGAACTGGAGGCAGTATCTGATCGCCTTCAGACCTCTAACTTTCGTTCTTGAGAAGGTTAATACCAAAGCATTTTGGCAAATGGCACCAAAGCTATCCGTCATTGGCAGTCAAAAATTTCACCTCTAAACGTCACCAATACAGTGCTTTGTCTGTCTGTTAATCATTACCTCAGGGTTTTAAAAACCAGCAAATAGAGACAAAGGTCCTATTCAAATTGTCCATGCTGCTGAGTATTCAGTGAAAGGTAGCCTGCTTCCTTAACTTTGGTTTGTTCAGCTGACGTACTGACCCACCTCGGCCTCAGTGAAGGCACCGCAGTGGGATATTGGTTGGACCTTGTGACTAGCCTGGTGGATGCACCCATAATACAGATTCTTTGCGCAACGGTGAACCAAACATATCAGCATTGCAGATTCAACTGCAGCTTTTTGTGCTGTTAACTTTGTGCCACTGTTGGGCTGGGAGATTGCATGGCTTTGGCCTGAACTTGCCCTCCAATGGATCATGTTAAGATTGAAGTGTGTGTTTCGTTACAGGACCTCGGTTGAGTCATGTGTTATTTTTTCATTTATACGATATTAAGAGTGGGTATTGCGCCTCTGCCTTCCCTTGGATGGCCGAATTTCTCAGGCTCCCTCTCAGATGACCCTGATTCTGCGTTGCCAAATTCGCCATATGGTGAGCGCAGTACCTACATGGTGGTTGATCAAACTGGTGTTTGAAAGATACGTGCTTGGTACTGGAAAGATGTGCGATCAGCTGCATTCAGAGTCACCAAAGCAAACGATGAACGACGGACCATAATGCCAGTCCATACTACCAGTTGTTTGATCAGCGGTTCTCCATCCTTCGGACGTGAACTCTGTTTGCATGTTAGCTCTAGAATTATAGTTAATCGATAAATCTGGAATTGCGATCAAAGGAACCTGGCTTGGTTTAATAGGCCATTCGCGGGTTCCACCTTAGCTGCAGTGTACAGTAGGACATGCATGAAGTAATCTTTAGGATGACATGCAGCTGGCGGGATCAAACAGGGACTGAATGAGTTCTTTATAATCATTATATAATTTTAGTTCTTTTTGATCCTTCATTTAGAGAACGGACGATACTTTAAAACTCCTCTTCCTTCAACATCATTTTCGTCTTTCAGTTCAGGCTCAGAGGCCACCTCTATCTTGTGTTATGACCATCTTATGTGTGAGTTGTTCTCTTTTTCTAATCCAACTATTTTGGGGGTGATTCTACAGGTGAATATAAGTCGAAAATCAAGAGTGAGTGAAATTACGATAGCTGCTTTGTTTATTAATTATCGATGGTTAAAGGTTGGTCTGGAGCGCCTGAGACAATGACAACCCAAAATAGGGAAGATGGTATTCCGTCGATCCGGCAACGTCAGAGACTATGAAAATCATCTGGTGTTGAACCATTTGACGCCGATCGATGTTGGTGTGCTGACCGGCCCTATTGTCACCGCAGTTCGAATTTTAATTTGTTTCTCATATTAACCATTTGCATTCGAGGAATGTTTGATTTACTTTCAAATCGAATCATTTCTTAATACAGTTTTTAATACCAAACGATTTCTAAATATGGTTCTTACCGTATTTGTTTTTATTTTAATTTTAAGAACACTGGCGAGAAGCGTCTATGGTGCGCGAGTTGTTTCCGCAAAGTTAGAGCATCTTACCACATTTCTTCCTTCTTCCTTTGAAACAGCAAATACAAATAATTAAGAAACTCGATTTAGTAATTTACGTACTAATTACGTAGTAATTCGCTGAGATTAAGTAACAGTTAAAGTGATGATATTTTTGGTATTTGCATTCGTTTCTTCGACATATCTTCAATGCACATGTTGCTGCCTAGCCAACGCGTGGGCTGAGCTGTAGTTCACATGACCTCGGATCGCGACGCATCAGGACCAGGAGGCCTACAATGTTTGCTGCTAAGAAGCGGCAGATCTGGGAAGTGTTTGCATTTCTGCAAAAATTGTTCTGCAAAGATAGGAAGCGGGGGCTCCATTAGTTGTCACTGGCATACCTATCAGCTCAAGTGAAGAATAAAGAATTTAATTTATCGCATGGCTGTCTATGTATTCTGAAACGACTAGACAGAAGGTCATGGCGAACGTTGTATGTGGTTGTTCATTTGTAACATTTTTCGTTTCCTTCACGCAGCGATTTGACCAAGGTTTCGTCAGTTTGACGACTGTCGTCAACATGAGACTGTTTACAATCAGCGGAAGTATTTTTTATTGTCGAAAGCAGTCTGCGTTCTTCAATTGATCAGGGTTGTAGATTAATTTTGGGTTTAGTTTCAGTTTCAGTTTGGTTTCAGCTTTAGCTTTACACCTTAGGCTTTTAAGATTTCTTTTCTTTTCTTGTCTTGTCTTGTCTTGTATTTTCTGGTCTTTTCTTGTCTTTTCTTTTCTTTTCTTTTTCTTTTCCTTTCTTATGTTTTTAAGCTTTTTAAAATATGTGTAGTGAAGTGGTGCGTGCGTACGAATTTTCTACGATGGAAGGGACAATATTCTGTTCATTGAGCTCTCAGACATATCATATAATACTACAGTGAAAACAAAGGTAGTACTCACAAGCACTTCGCATTTATTGCCAAAATATCCACGGAGAAATGTGTGCCCGATTGAAGGATATTTATCATTTATATCAAAGATTACGTGATACAGGTTCGGTTGCGAGTAACAGATCCGGGGACGTAATCTGAGCGGATCTGGATATCGAAGAGATTGCGGCGAATTGAGGAAAGCCCATCGACCAATGCGAAGAATTTGCGGCAGGGAACGTGTAAGCAGTACCACTGTCTGGAGAATCTAAAAGAAGGACAGCTGTACCCGTATCATTTTGCAACGGGTTGCAGAAAACGAAGAGAGTGATTTTGAGAACCGCTTCCACTTTTGCACGTGGATGATGGATGGCAGTTACAGCCGATGAAGGCTTCCCTATCCAGGATATTGTTTACCGATGGCAAACGGCTTTCAATCAAAGTAGGCAGCGTTAATTTTGTTTATTCATCTAAAGTGCAGAAGAAAACCCGCATGCGCTGTGAGAAATAAATACCCAGCGCCAATTTTCTACAAATATTTGGGCAGGAATTCTTGGCGACAAGATTATTGGACCTCTTATGTTCTCCTTTTCGGTTAGGAGGCCAAGAGCTGGAATTCCTGAGGACACAATTGCCTACTCTATTAGAAGACGTACCGCTGATTGTGCGAAGAGACATATGGTACATTTTGCCCAAGACGTTTTCACCAGCACATTACGCATATATCAGTACGTAATATTTAAATGAATGCTTTGGCAATAGATGGGTTGGATGAGGAGGACCGAACGCTTGGCCTGCTCGGAATCTCCAGATCCCCAATCCACTTGACTTCTTCTACAGGGACACATGAAGAGGTTGATCTACCATATTCTCCCGTGGCATCAGGGACGAATTAGAACAGCAGATCCAGTTTACATCAGGACGGTGCAGAATATATGATGGGTGACTTCCGACAAGTACGCGAAAACTTTTATAGACGAGTACAACTGTGCCTTCAGGAAAATAGTGGTGCGTTGGACATCTCCTGTAAACTCATCTTTTGTGTGTTGTGACACGCTCTGACTCATTCACTCGCAATGCGTGTGTGATGTAATTAAAGTGAACACTCACGGATGGGACAATTGCGGTGCGTGTAATCTTTCCGTGCTGGATAGTTTTTGCCTTGGTTGATCTGACTCTGCTTGCAAATAACTGTTAAGTCAAGTTGCCGTCAGACAGGCACTCCAGACGCCAATCTTTAACCATCGATAATTAATAAACAAAGCATTTACCGCAATTTCATCACTCTTGATTTTCGACTTATATTCGCCTGTAGAATCACCCCCCAAAATATTGACTATAGGTAGAGTAACATCCTGTATATGAGAGGATCCCACAAAGTATACTTCGTTTTCGAGCTCCACAGCTCTCATTATGTTCAATTCATGCCAGAAGAGCCACCAACTCTCTCCGTTTATATTCTTTTTCTCGACAGAGTCACCAAAACTCTCTCATCGGTTTCGTATTTACTTCTATTGTGAGCCTTACTTTGTGTAATGGTATCTGCGACAGTACAGTGAGGCTGCGCTCTTTTCAGACATCTCGGGCACTTATTCACGCTGGGCATCGATCATTGACCACATATTCACTGACCGAAGACTAAGCCGTATGCTGGACCAAAAGCAAGATAAGCATGCCAGAATCGGGCGCGTATTCAGCGCCGTCACTCCTGTCGAGAGTCAAGACCTGTGCTGTTTTGCTCACATTTCAGTGACACAGTTCCATACAATTTTTGCTGCCTTTTAAGCTACTCCGTAGAGTGTACCTGGTTATGGATTTTACCAATTTCCAAGTAAACCAGTTTGAGTTGATGCTCGGATAATTACGGAGTATCCCCCATGTTTAAATGCCGCTGGAAGTCATCAACGTCCTCAGGACGCTTGTATTATACCACTTTAAGAACCATTTGGTCAAAGACACCGACTCGTGATGCAGTTCTGTTGGAAAGTCAGACAATTTGATACAGAACAGTCAGGATGAAATCAAGGCGACATTCAGCCTCAACCGAGGTCAGAAGAATGATTGCCGCACATCGGCGCTGCTCCGACCAGTGTGGCCAAGTCAGCATGGTGGGTGCATCGGAAATCAGCAGCAGAGTGACGACCGAACTGTGGCGTCTGGCAGGAGATGGTGGGGATATGCCAGGGCATGCCTGCGACACGGTGTGCGTGGGGCTCCAACCCTTCCTTCGACGAGTCGATAAAGAGCGCTTCAGGGTGTGAGACGGCGCATTCAATATGGCATGTGAAAACGGCTGAAGGCCACGACCTCCGCGTTAGATCAAACGCCACGGAGTTCCAGCAGTCTCGACGCTGACATTTTTGCTTTCCAGGCTATGTAGGGTGTGGCAGAGATCGAAAAAGCACACTCCACGGGTGCCACTTTATGCCCAGTGTACGCGTACGTGAGCTCAGTGGAGTTTAGGAGGTCGACAAAACCAGCTGACGTGCCCTCCTCGATCTCAGGGCTGCCCGAAGTGATTTCAGGATCTCCGTAGAGTCGAGAAAGGCTCACGTTGCCTTCTCGCTCGGCAACTGAAATGCGACCTCCAGCATCAACATGCGATTTGGATTCTAAAGCCGAGATTCTCGACTGCCCAGGCATTTCACTTTCCGACTTATGTAGGCACACCAAGCAAAGTACCACAGTGAAAAAATTTTATGCATTGCCATTTGAAATACATTTAAGACCTCCTGATCCTGTTTTAATTATATGAAAAGAAATTTTTTTATTTTCCATATAGGCTTTATATCTATATTATTATTCCGATTTAGTGCAAGCAGCTAAATGAGTTTAGTGAGCTTTACATTTAAGGTTTATCGTTTCTCATTTAAAGTCAGTTGGGCTTTGACTATAATCAGTCCATGGATAATAATAGTTATACCTCTTGTTTCATAGTTGTTTCAAATGTAATATGGTGACATAATGTAAAAATCATTTTAATCATTTCATATAAATCTTAGGACAGGTCAATTTTATATATATCTTGTACAGGTGTGTGCAGAATGGAATTGCAGTTAAATATGAATTATTCAGCCATGTAGCTTCATTCGTTCATTTTAGCATTCAGAAAACAAATATAGACCCGTCTGGGCTGGGCCTCTACACTTTGTCGATCTTCTACATGGGTAGGGGTGGGAGTGTTGACGGACGAAAGTGAACATGATCCCTTGCCAGCGCCACGACCCGGGCCTCGCCTTTTCCGACATACATATAAAAAAATTATATAAACTTTTTCTCTATCTTTGCTCTGAAAGAAAAAATTAAATGAAATCTTATACATTACATGCCCTTAGAAATCACATTTAAAGCGAATACACAAATGTTTTAAGAATAATGTAAATGTCATGGTTGATTTTCGCTTCAAAGACAGGTGTCACAGGTTAACAAGGAAAAAGTTGGAATGGTATTACTCGATGATTTGGGTTAAGTTTCTTGCGCGCATTTGCTTTACGCTTTGAATCGTGGCAGGTTATTACAGATACATATCTTTAATAGAAATAGATTCAACAACCAGCGTGGCGTGAATGACAAGGTGTTGCCTGCAAGTTCCGAGCTTCTTCTGCTCTGCAGGTTCAGGCCCTACAAATCCTTTTTTATTTTTTTCAATCATATTTTAATCGTACACTAAATGTGACATTATATTTAAAAAAATTGTCTGACCTTCGAATGTTTTTTTGATTATGATTGCTATATTTATTTTCAATGTACGAAGTACATGAATCTGGATAATTTACTTTTCGTAAAAACAATTAAGCTTATAACAATTTCATTTACCTACCATCTAATGACAGTTCTGTTTTCACAGAAATAACAAAATTTTGTATCTAACTCTGATGGAAAGGCCGCTTCATTTACATTGTTGATAAAATGTGAACGATTTTCGGATAGTCGTACCTTGTGGCTCGTACTTTTACCTTATACTTCAGGTAAAAAGGGGATGGGAAAAACAGTTTATGACATTACCTGCTAACTTATGTTTACTGTTCTACAATGAAACTATATGTTTTGTACCTTTAAAATATTCGAGCTATGTACTTTAAAATTTAAGATGCTTATACTTTGTATTAAACTGGCAGAAGCAGGATCCACTTTTCCTTTGTTTCTAGTTATTCTATTTGGTTGTCTGTAGCAAAGTTAGTGCAGTTTATCTCAAGAAGCAATCGAGGAAAATCATTATTAATTAATTTCTGCAATTATTAATTTCTGTTTTTTGTTTATGTTATAAAAGTAAGAACTCTTCCTTGTATTGAAAAAATACAACAGCGTGCACAATACTGGTAAGAGTGGAATCTCATTTTAATTTATTAATTTTCAATCTTAAAGTATTTTGATTTTGAAAAATCGTATTAATAATATATGTACATATGTACATCATACATGGGACTAATAAAAAAATTTCTTTTTTCAATAATTAAAATATGATCAGGAGGTCTTTTAAAAACGTGTATTTCAGTACATAAATGTTACAAAATTTTTTCATTATGGTGCTACTTATGTGCGCCTGCATGATTCGGAAAGTAAAAATGCCTGGGGCAGTCGAGAATCTCGGCTCGAGAATACAAATCTGTATGCCGTTGTCAGGAGGTCGGATTTCAGTTGTTGAGAGCGAGGGGGCAGATGGGAGCCTTTCTCTCTCGACTCCCTGGAGGCGAGCCGAAATTACTACGGGCAGCTTCGGAGAATCGAGAAAGAAGGCATGCGTCAGTTTGCCTTTGTCGACTTTCCGAAACTCCACGAGCTCACGTACGCGTATCTGGCATGTGTGCGTGTGCACCCGACGGTGCTTTTCTGGCATCTCTGGGTATAAGGAAATTTATAAAGTATCATAATGAAAAAAAATTTTGAAATTTTTTTTTAGCGTAAATACACGTTTTAGGACCCCCTGATCATATTGTGACTAGTGAAAAAAAAGACATTTTTTTTGTTCCTCAACGACTAACAATAAGTGAATTGCAATAACGAAAAAAAAATTTCGACATTTTTTTTCCATTATGATACTTTATAAATTTCCTTATACCTTACATAGGTCGGAAAGTAAAAATGCTGGGACAGTCGAGGCTTGGAATCGTATGCCACTTATCGCGAGGTCGTATTTCAGTTGTTTTGTCTTTTACAAGAGCAAGAAGGAAAGGCTCTACACTAACGTTCTTATCGATTTCCCGAAGTTGTGCACCAAGCGCCGAGCTCACGTACACGTGGCTCGTGCGGTAGTATATGCCTGCTATCCCCACCACTCCATTAGACGCTAAGGAAGTTCGTCGTCACTGTTGTCGATTTCGATGCACTCAATTATGCCAGATCTGGCGACACTGGCTCCGACCGACCCGACCGGACCGTCGCTTCTCTGATAGATACCGAGGCGCCCGCCGGAACGCCGGCGACGCACGGCCGCTTATGGGGCGAACCGCGTGACCCGAGCGCCCGCCCGAACGGCCTGTTATAACATAGAGCGAAAATAGCAAATCTGTAAATTCCTTTAATAATGGTGAGCTAGAACAAAAAACTAAACTTACGCTATCCTATAGGAAAAATCAGGGAGCACGATGCCGTCGTGTTAAAAATATAGGTTATCGTGTTCATTTTTTGAGATAAAAATCTAAAAATGGTCAAATCAATCGTCAGGAAAAAACTCGACACGATCTCTTATAGGAAAAAATTAGGCCAATACAGATCCGTTATTAAAAATATCGGTCGTCTTGCTTGTTTTCGATAAAAAAAAAAAAAAGTCCCCGAAATTCGAGATAAAAAGAGCCCAAGACTACCACGTAGGCAAAATAACACTGAACAAATATTATACAGGTCAAAATATGGGTTACCGTACTAGTTTTCGAAATATAGACAAAAAACCGTCGCCGCCGATCGGTACGCCGGTCGATGCGTAGCACCGCGTCAAAGTCCCTCCGGCTCCCCCTCAGGGGCTGTGTCCGGCAATCGTCGGCCGCAGTACGGGGCGTATCGACCCCGAGGTACCTGAAGCTAATCACACCGTAAGCCTCCTGTTGGTCGTCACAACGATCCACTCACAATTCCTGTTGTGGTTGTGTGGATGGTACGTGACGGCAGGAGAAAGCAGGGGCAACCCGGCCTTAACCGCCTGGGCCAAGAGTATGGTTGACCAAGACTCTATAAAATCGCCCTCAATCCTGGGAAGCCATGGTGCGCGGCGATGGGATGCATGGTTGGGGAGAAGGCCAAATCCCAAGCGACCACCTCCAGGGCACAACTGCCGAACCCCGGAGTATTAGGCTTACCTGGGTAGACATGGCGGCTCTGCACGGGTGGACCTCTATTTCCGACCTACGCGTGTTAGGAATTATAAGGATTCACAAATTAAAACGGGATGGGACGGTTTGTTTCCGGTTGGGGAGGACTAGAAGACGGTGCTGGGGCTGGAGTGACGGTGCTCGCGCCTCACTCAGCGCCTGTGGCCTGGCTTTCGTGGGAAGGTGGAGGAGGACGACGAGACTGCGTCAGTCTCTGTCCTTCTCCTCCACGAGGAGCCATTACATAGGCTCCTAAGAGGAAGCGGACGGACCAGGCCGGCGACAGGAGTGGGTCGGGCGATGGAACCCGGTCGTGATTGTGTCGTTGCCTCCAGGGACGGCGAGGTGACCGGAGGAGTCATCTGAGAGGATCTTCTCGTCCCTGAGGCGGGAATGGAGAATGGTGGTGCTGCCTGCTCCTTGAAGGGGCCAGAAGATCTGCGGAGCACGACCCCTTTAGGGAAGCGGCCCAGATGTTGGGAGGGAGGCAGCTTAGGAGTTGTGTGGGCGGCGGAAATGGCCGGCTGCGGCTCCAGGTGGAGGAGAGAGCGACGGGAGGATGAGGGCAGAGTGCGCTCCTGGAACAGCGCAGCCACTCCCTCCTATCTCCCTCCTCTATCACCTCCACTACCACGACCCACGGTCGTGGAAAACAAGCAGAGTGCGGCGGCGGTGTTGCGGTGGGGACCTTCCACCCGCACTCCACTCAGCGCAGAGTTACCCATTCTCCCCAGAGGACGAACTTCCGGAGGAGGATCGGGAAACATGATCGAAATGTCAAGCTGGCCGCCTTCCGGGGAGGATCCTCCACGGAGGTGCGGTCGGCGGGAAAGGTGGTGCCTCCCGACCAAGGTCGGGTTCGGGCGAGAAGGCGTGGGTGGGGAGGGAAGGCTCCCCACCGTGAGCAGTTCCGGTGCACGGCGGGTCGCAGCCCGTAGGGGAGTAGTGTACCCGTGCCCCCGGTGCGCGCGTCCTCTAAGCCACCATCCCAAGAGGGGGTGTCGTGGAGCCAGGTGGTAGGACGGAAGGCGAAGAGGGCGGCGAGGAAGGCCTCGCAGCCGCGACCTGCTTCCTCGCCGCCCGCGCCAAGGGAAAGGCCGCGAAGGCGCGACCAGGGCGGCCCCCTAAAACGGCAGCAGTGACGCTGACCGTTCCTCGTGGGGGGGGCAGACCTGACACTCGCGGGGGCAGATCCCAGCTCGCCAGGGATAATATATCCCTGGAGGAGCTTGGCATCGCTTCCGTGAGGGCGAAGAGGGCCGTGATCGGGGTCTCCTGCTGGAGAGTCCTGGACCAGAGGAGCGGCACACGTGAACGGGCGGACCGACTCGCCCAGAGGCTCCAGGAAGGTGGCGGGAATCCGGGAGGGTATTGATGGGGTGGTTTCCGGCGCGAGTGGAGATACTCGCGCCTGCTCCACTCCAGCCAGTGTCACCGCTGCCTCGAGTTGGGGCACGTGAGGGCAGATGGTGCACCTCGCCAGTTGGACCGCAGCAGTCAATGTTACTGCTGCCGGGGCGAATGACCACCGCGCGAAAGCCAGTGCATCGGCGGCCCCCTGCCCGCTATGTGCAGACACATGGCGCCGGTGGCCAGCCGATCACAGGGTGGGGAGCAAAAAGTGCTCTCCCCCCTCCCGGAAGGGGAAGAAGAAGAGGCCCACCCCGGTTCAGGCACTGCGGTCGCTGGCAGCGTCCACAATGGAGGTGGACGGTGCCACGTGGACGGACAGCCGGGAGGAGGCTGGACGAGCCGTTACAAATAACGGCGTCCTGCCTTCTCCTCCAGGCCAATCTCAACCACTGCCGCGCGGCACAGGACAGCGATGTCCCAAGTCCTCGCGGAGTGGGGGATTGGCCTGGCGAGTCGCCGCCGAGCTGTACCGCGTGCCTGATCACCCACATTGGGTGGGCGACCTGGACGGTTTGATGTGGCGACGGTATCGAAGGTGGCGAGCGGGACCCCGCCAGTTCTCCATCTCTGGAGCGCGATCTTTGTGGTTTCGTCATGCCGTGGACTGGGGGGGAGTCGCCGTAGTGGAGTGCTACATCTCGCCCCGCAGCGGTCACGCCGCCGGTTCGGGCTTTCGTACTTGGCCGGGGTCGCGGCAGCTGCGTGCAGCGCTGCGCGGGCCCGGCCGGTGCTGGTCCTGGGGACTTTAACGCGCAAGATCCGGTGGCCTGGGGCCCCTAGACCACCGCATTCGCGGCGGAGCTCGACCTTCGGTTTACTGAACCGGTTGTCGGAGATCACGTGCGTGCGCGGCGATATGGGGTCCTATCGTGGATGTTGATTCGCGACCCCAACGCCGTGCGCATGGTGTTGGGTTGGGTGGTGCAGAAGGGCGGGACACTCTCGATCACCCGGTATGTATCCGGGATGGAGGTCTCTGCCGCCGGGGCTGCATCCCGGCACCACCGCCCGGATGGCACCCCACCGCGCCTGGACAAGGACGCCCTGATGGCAGCTGCCCTCGCTGCAACTTGGCCGCAGGTGGCGGCCGAATTAGAATTGAAGTTACGAAACCACGAGCCCATTCATTTTTCCCCGCGTCGCTTATCGTTTGCCAAAAAGGGTACGGTCCGGGAAATACTAGATGACCTGCTAGAAAGACATATTATCCGGCCGAGCGAGTCCGATTATGCCTCACCTATCGTCCTGGTGAAGAAAAAGAACGGTTCGGTTAGAATGTGCGTCGACTATCGCGCGCTAAATAAAGTTACGGTTAGGGACAATTATCCCGTACCACTTATCGAGGACCAACCAGATGTTCTGCACGGCAAAAAGTACTTTAGCTTGCTTGATTTAAAAGACGGTTTTCATCAAATCGCGGTAGCCGAAAACTCAATTAAGTACACGTCATTTGTCACACCGCAAGGCCAATTCGAATACGTTAAGATGCCGTTTGGCCTTAAAACCGCCCCATTAAAATTTCAGAAATTCGTGAATACCGTCCTCCACGATGTAATCAAAACGGGAGATGTCGTCGCGTACTTAGATGATTTCCTCATCGCGACACGAAGCCTAGACCGTCATTTCCAGGTACTAAAGCGCGTGTTCAAGTTACTAATCGACAATAAATTGCAACTGAGGATAGATAAATGCAAATTTCTATTCACGGAGATCGAGTACCTGGGGTATTTAATTTCGGAGAAAGGAGTCTGTTTAAAGAAAGTTAATCCTGTTAACGTACAATAACCAAGAGATTATCTCTAATTCGATTTGTATAGCGAACGGTGATTGAAAAACGTGTGTATTATTAGTTTTTCTGGCATCGGTAACGACTCATTACCTTTCGATTCGAGTGTGCTAACGGTGTTAGTGACGTCAGTACCGTGAGAGAGTAGTGCGCCGATAATGTGACAAGGAGAGACGGCCGAAATCTCAGACAGCTTACGGAACGACCAGTAAGAGTACCACGGCGGACAAGTCTTCGACTGTCAATCCGTATCATTCTTACGGCATGACTTCTGAACGAGACGCATCGGCTCCCTGATCATATTCGATCAGAAGTAAATCGCGAATTAAGAGAGAAGATCCACGTGCGAGAAAGACATAAAGACTGATACTGTTGAAAGGTGTAGTGGAGGCCTTGCTCTGAAAAGGTCGGAAATTCATTCCCACCTTGCTTGGAAAACACGATTCGCATCTCGATTCGTGCAAGTGCACCTGAATCTCGTCTTTGAGAAAAATCTCGATCGAGTTTAATCAATTTAAATTTGCACCTGCCATATTTTGGAGGGCTCGAGGAATACACCACTAGGATTGTTCGACCCCCCTGTGCGGAGATTTAATCGACGGTCGATTCCAACGTATAAACGTTTGAATCATATAGAAGTCGGCGATTTACCAGCCCATACTTCTGTGTGATTGCCCTCGGCTTAGGGAGACTCCGCCAAAGGGAGGCACTCTACGTGGTGTGTACCAGGTGGGCTCACTGTAGTCAGGTCCACGTCCATTATGGACGTGTGATTTTTCGGTCTTCGCCTCCTTATTTCTATAGATCCCGCCGGTTAGTAACGTATAGAGGAGCACGCAGTGCGGAGGAAGTATGGAGCTCATTAGGTCAGGCCCCGCGTAGTTCAAAATACCGCAACGTATCACTTCGAGTAGTGTATACGTGCAGAGAACAACGAGTTGTCGGGCTTCGCAGTGTAACTCTCAAAGCCAAATAAGTCATCTGTTGGGACGTATTGGAGAAGCCGCAGATTTGACGGTCGTGCAGTGCCACTGCGCGGTGCGACTCGACGCACAGACTCAGTGTGCATACTCACGGGAACAGTTCATTAGGACGCCTTACAGCCTCCTCTTTGCATCCCCGTCCACTGGGTAATCGATCACCGAATCGGCGAAGAAAAGAAGTTTAATTATTTTCCTAGCCAAAATACGAGTCCACGTTTATATTTCGTAATTTACGACAAGTTTACATTTCTCTCCGCTCCGGTACGTTCGGAATTGCTTGAAGCCAGGAGCGCGAGCAAACGAGCGCGACGAAGATACGTATACCGTGTACGTGCGATGTCTAACACATATGATCGTGTTTTTCTGTTCATAGGAATCTTGGCCTACCTCAAGCCTGCGAGTTCGGCGACCCAGCATCGCGGAACGGCCAGACCCGAGGCCAAATTAATATTCTTTGGACAGTCTCGTTAATTTTGATTTATTATAATTGTTAATTTGATTTTCTGTTTTTGTTTTCTATTTTGTAATAAAAGGTCGGTCCTTAAGACCGATGAAAAGAAAATCATTTTTGTCCGAGTCACTTCCCCGATAAAACTCCCACACCTCGATCCGGACTCATTCGTTAAAAGTGTATCAACGCTTTTTAACAGAGTCAAACCAACGCAAAAGGGCATTGTTTAAATATCGCGTTAATTCGAAGCATATAAGAATAGTAGAATATCATTCGTCACCCGGTATTGTTTTCTGCGTATGTAACCGACTCGAGACTGTTCGACTCTCGTGTCCGCTACGCGAAAACAAGACAGGTTATAAAAACTGTCACATACGCGGATTTCTTGTTGAAACATCACGCGATCGACGAAACTACGCGTGATTTCGAGTACTAACGTTTCGGCGCGTGTATAAAGAGAAGGTACGACAAGAATAGTGGTTCGACAAAGACGAATTCAAATTCGTCTACAGCGCCGCTCAGTCGGAGATTCTCCTCCTCCGAATTTGACTAACCGTGCTGGATCGTCACTCTTAACTTCTGGAACCGGCAGTGAGCAGATGGGCATACGATCCCGCTCCCCGGAATTTCCAAGACGTTCGAATAGTTTCTGAGTCACTCGAACTTTGAGCCGCACGAAATATGTAAACGTGGGTTGGAAGTGCAGTACGAGAACGGATTGGGAATCCATCCGGTACCGTCAATACTTCCGCAGCCAACCCGTTTACACTGAAAATCAAAGAGTCGTAAACGTGGACAGGAAGTTCAATACGGAACGGATTGTAAAACAATCTACTATACCGTGAACTTCCCCACAACCCGTTTACTATTTAAAAGAGTCGTAAGCGTGGACAGGAAGTTCAATACGGAACGGATTGTAAAACAATCCTATACCGTGAATCCTACCACAACCCGTTTACTACTTTCAAAAGCCGTAAACGTGGAACATAAGTTCAATACGGAACGGATTGGAAAAACAATCTTGTACCGTGAACAACAAGGTTCAATACGGAACGGATTGGAAAACACTCCTACACCGTGAACTTCCGTAACAGGACGTTCAATACGGAACGGGTTGAAAACAACCCGCATCCCTGTGAACCTCCGCAGGACGTTCAATACGGAACGGGTTGTAAACAATCCCTGCCGTGAAGACTTCCGTAAGCCGTTTACCAATTAAACAGATTAGGTCGGAACACGACCTGATCCAAAGACTGTAAAGATCTCGCTGGTTATAAATCTGAGATTTCGACCAGCCAGTGGGTACGATCCACCTCAGCGCCTGAATACAGACACGGATCAGCTGTAATCAGAGGTCGTGTCCGAAGTATTCAGCAGTGGCTACGACCCACCTTGGTCTGAAAATAAAAAGTAAAGAGAACACGGATCGCGCTGCAATCAGAGGTCGTGTTTAAGTCGTATCGAGGTTGACTCTCGTACTCTCTCTTTGTATATCAAAACGGTTCGGAACCCACAATCCAGGGAGTATAAAATAATCCTGGGTGGATTTACCACCTTCTAGTCGAAGTGTGGTGGGACAACTTTCACTCCCAGCTTACGACGGTGAACAGCAGAATACCTCCAAAGATCACGCCAGTCTAGTACGGTCACTGTGGGTAGGACGTAAATTCATCAAGCCAAGTGGTGTCGAGGCCCAATCGTAAGTCGACCCCAAAGGGCTTGCCGTTGGCACACAAATGGGTATCACACCGTGCCCGTACGCACGCAATAAGGTGGTTAAAAAGTGCCGAGGAGAGGGTACGGTTGCAGCCTTAAAACCTACACCCTTTAACCTCTCCTATGATAGTCGAAACCTGCAGTCGGGAAATAAAACGGAGGTTGAATCTCGTCTTTCCCAAAACTGCACAATCAGCTGTTTCCCGGTTTAGAAGCGAACGCGCACACAAACATATACAGTCCACTAGCTTAGCTGCGTAACGCGGCGGTTGAGTTTCCCGCCCTGAGTGCGACAAGCACAACCAGGAGCCGCGTGAACATTAAAACGACAGGACGGAGAGAGTGACAAACGCGTTACCGTATATTTACAATCTCGTTCCGTCTCTTTTGTTTCAGAACAGCGTGACGCGAGCACACGCCAGACGCCAGTCAGACAGGCGAGGTTTTTGTCGCGTATAATCTAATTAAGACAGGCTGTTCGCATTTAAAGGTCCACAATAAACGTAAAATTATATATAACGTGTGACAATTACTTTTCCATCCTCCTATTCCCTCGTGATCCGGACCCCCGTTAGACGAGGTTCTCAAATCAGTGTTTGAGCCCTCCACATTCTAACAGGCATAGAAGCCATTAACAAGTTCCCAATACCGAAAGACATTAGAGACGTACAAAGGTTTTTAGGATTATGCGCCTATTTTAGGAAATTCGTAGAGAATTTTTCGATAACCGCCAAACCCCTCTACGACCTGCTCAAGAAGAACGTAGTGTTCACTTTCTGAGAGGCACAATTAAGAGCGATGGAACATTTGAAGTACAAACTAACCGAAGCCCCAATTTTAGCCATTTACAACCCTCACGACGAGACGGAATTACACTGCGACGCGAGTGCTGTAGGTTTTGGCGCGATCCTGGTACAGAAAAAAGCGGACCTGAAATTCCATCCCGTGTTCTATTTTTCGAAACGCGCAACTAACACCGAAAGTAAATACCACAGCTTCGAACTGGAAACCCTCGCAATAATTTACGCCCTGAAACGATTCCGAATTTACCTACAGGGTATCACCTTCAAAATAATAACGGACTGCAACTCACTCAAACTCACCCTAGACAAAAAGGACATCAACCCCAGAATCGCGCGATGGGCATTAGAACTACAGGCATACGATTACACAGTCGAGCACAGGGCTGGTACGCGAATGGCACACGTGGACGCGCTCAGTCGATCAGTTAATATTATGGTCATCGAGGATAACCCATTCGAATTCAACTTATCGGTTTGTCAACATCGGGATCCGGAGATTAAGAAACTGCGCGACCAATTAGAAATTAGCGAGAACAAATTGTTCGAAATGCGAAACGGACCTGTGTACCGCAAGCGGAACAACGAACTTTTATTTTTTGTACCTACGGCCATGGAAGGAAACATAATCCACAAATGTCATGACGAAATGGGCCATCTAGGAGTCGAAAAGACGTGCGGCATTATACAAGCAAACTACTGGTTCCCGAACATAAAAGAAAAGGTAACGTCGCACGTCCAAAACTGCCTAAAGTGCATGTCATACGCACCCTCATCGGGAAAACCAGAAGGTTGCTTGTATAATATCCCGAAGGGGAACGTACCGTTCCAAACCGTTCACATTGACCACTTTGGCCCCGTAAGCAAACGACACTCGGCGAAAACGTACATCTTGCTAATAATAGACGCATTCACGAAATTTATCAAACTATACCCCTGTAAAACCACTACAAGCAAAGAAGCCATTAAATGTTTAACGGAATACTTTTCCAACTACAGTAAACCCCTTGCGATCATTTCAGACAGAGGAAGTTGCTTTATCTCTAAAGAGTTTCTAGATTTTATGACCGACTTAGGCATTAACCATATTAAAATAGCTACCGGGTCGCCTAAAGCGAATGGTCAAGTTGAACGGTACAACCGAACACTAGCGCCCATGTTAGCGAAACTCGTCGATGATCCAAACGCGAAACACTGGTATAAATGTTTGTCGGACGTCGAATACGCGTTAAACAACAGCACAAATGAATCGACGGGAGAGCTCCCTAGCAAATTGCTATTCGGCGTAGCCCAGAGAGGGAAAATTATAGACACAATCCACGACTACCTGGTAAACTTCGAAAAAATTAGAGCAAAAGCGGAAAGCAAAATTGTACGGTCGCAGCAATATCACAAAATGTACTACGACAAAAAACACCGGCCAATCAAATACGATTTTCACGTCGGCGACTATGTTATGGTTCGAAATTTCGATAACACACCGGGAGTAGGAAAATTAATTAATACCTAAATCTCCGGGAGGCCCGGTACGAAATTTACTAGAAAACTGGGAAGCATCCAACAATGCGGCTGTGGCGAGAGTTAACGTAATGTCCGAGTGGGCGGACATAAAGTCAGGACGTCCGAATTGTAAGGGTCCCTACGCGCTGGTCTGCGGAACGCGGATGCCCCATGCAGCGGAACGGCGTAAGGAGAGGTAGGCACTGGGCCTTTCCCAACTGCCTGCTTCGGGAAAACAAAGTGACCCCAAAACGCCTTGTAGAGGCTGAAGCGAGCTTTCGCACGCTTCGGGCAGTCAGTCGGCTGTACGAGGACCGCCCAGAACGTTTAGTCGGAGCTGCTAAATATATACGCTTACAAAACCGTACCTCTGTGTGTTTCATTGGTATAAACCTCCCCCTTACAGAGGTGAAGCCCCAGATGAGGTATCTGGGGCTGATCCTCGATAGCCACTGGCGCTTCGAGGAGCACTTCCGCTGCCTGTTCCCCCGGGTGGAGAGGATGGTCGGGGCTTTGGGCCGGATTCTGGCCAACCTGGGGGGCCCGGCGGGCCGCGTTCGCCGCCTCTATGTGGCAATGGTTCAGTCGGTGACCCTATACGGGGCCCCCGTCTGGGCGGACGACCTGAGCGAGGAGCTCCCCGGCGCAGCATGGACTATGCTATGGCGTCTGGATGCAAAGGCATGGATGGCTTCCATGGGTCGGCCGCGGGTACGCGGACCGTGTAACGCATGAGGCGCGGCGACGGTTCTTGCGGGGATGCCGCCCATGGATCTCCTCTGCGCGGTCGCACGCGATGATGGTGATCGTCACCGCGCGTCTGACCGTCGCGCGGGGTGGGGCGGCGTCCCGGGCAGGAACCTGCTTGCGGGGCGAGTTGGAAGCGCCAGGCCCGGCAGTCCCGTGGTGCACGCGTGGCAAAGAGCGGTTGGCGTCTGCCTACCGCGGGGCACCGTTCCGACAGTTCGGGGCTGTTCAAAGCACACTTTTGAGTGAGTGGCTGGACAGAGGTCATGGAAGCCCCAGTTACAGGATGGCACAGGTGTTCTCGGGGCATGCTGGCAGCTTCGGGGATACCTGTGCCGGATTGGGAAGGAGCCGACGGCGCGTTTGCTGCCATTGTGACGCTTCGAGCAGTGGATACGGCGGAACATACCCTCGAGGTATGCGCTGCATGGGGAGGGTGAACCGCCGTGCCCTGATCGGCGTCATCCCGGGCAGTGGGTGGGGAGCGCGTCTCGCTGCCGGGCATGGTGCGCGCCATGCTCTCGGCAGCGAGGAGAAGTGGAGGGTCGTGGCCACCTTCTGCGAGAGGCGTAATGCTGCAGAAGTTGAGACCGCGGGAAGGAGCGCGAGCGTCAGCGGCGTGTTGAGAAGCTCGCGCTCGTTTGGTGGCCAGAGAGCGACGCCTGGGCGAATCAGGGCGACGCGGGCGGCCTCGGCATGGCGCATGACCCGTGTGTGTGTGTGTGTGTGTGTGAGGCTGGGAGGGTGATGCAAGCTGGATACTGATGGCCCCCCTCCGCCAGGCGTAGGGTCGGACCGGATGGGGTGGCATTGCCTCCTGTCCGGGTCCGGCGCACGGAGCGGCACCCTCGGTGGCCTGGTGCGGCCATGAAGTGGCCTCGTCCTGCCGCTATGAGACAGGGCGATTGCCGGGGGGACCGTTTGTCCCACCGTGGGTGGGCGCAAAGCGCAAGCACGGGGAGGATACCGGAAGTATCCTTCGAGCGATTCCCGGTATCCTCCCAAATCATGCGGAAGGGTCACCGTGGGGTTTTTAGTGGGTAGGTCCCGCGCCCGTTGTAATGGACGCGGGGAATCCCACACACCCTTCCCGCCTCTCCCCAAAGAGGTTTGAGGGAGTGTTTAAAGATTTTCCCCCAAACGAAAAAAAAAAAAAAAAAAAAAAACCGGCAGTAAATACCGTCGTAGGGCAAAAAATCGACACGCTTTATCCTGTGGGAAAAATTCAGGGTTCGACGATTTTGGTCAAAATCGCAGGTCCTCGTGCTTCGATTCCGAGAAAAAGAAATATTTTTCATATTTCGAGATGAACATAAAAAAGAAAGTCTTGTTAAACAGTTAATAGTATATATAATTTCCAGAATGCATAAAAACAAGAATATGGAATTTCGTTTAGATGAATGGGGGGCTGCGCCCCCAGACCGCCGCCCCCCCTGAACTAGCCCAAACCTAACTCATTTTTGTGTTTACTATAATTCGATACTGTGGTTTTGTATAGATAAGTACGTTATATATTCTAATAAACATATTAAATGGCTCATTTACTATTGCTCCAGTAACTTTTACTTTAGAACGAGTGTCGCCTAAAGCCACTTGGATGTTGCTCTGGAGGATGACCTTGATAACATACGTCAAGGTCAGGGTTAGGACTTTCTTAGGTCCAAGTCTGGGTATGGTCCAGGTTAGGTCTGGGTTAGGTCTGGGTTAGGTCTGGTTACGACTCCACGCACCCGTTTGGCCACGCACCCGTTTGGCCACGCACCCGTTTGGTTGTCCAGGCGGCAGGGGAGGTGAACCCCTACGTGGCGCGTCCCCAGGTGGCGGATAGGGGCAGCCGCTGGGATGGGATGCGGAGATGGTGTCATCAGGCTGAGTAGGCTGTTGTCTGCATCCTCGCATGGCATCCCGGATGTCGGTGCGAAAGCTCCCGCGGACCAACACCGGTATGAATGCGTTGCGCGTGTGGAATGTGTGTGAGGTGGACTGGGGCATGGGATATTTGCCGCGGGTTTGACCTAAGGCCGCAGGTTGGCCAGTTGGCTGCGGGTGTGTCCTGCATTGGCCAACGTGGCCCCGCGCGGCCGGCGGCTCAGTCCCATGTCACGGGAGCCTCGGGCGCTGGTGACTCAGAGCGCCTGCGGTTGAGTGGAAATGCGGTGGGAGTGGATTGCCTCTCTCACCGGGGAGGGCCTGAAAAGGCACGGCGCGGCGAGGGACTCTGTGATGTCTCACTAGAGTTCCCGGTCCCTCGCCAAGCGCTTGAGGATGGTCACCGTGGGGTTTTAGCCGGTAAGAGTCCTATATAAGCGCCCCCCGTTAATCGCCCTGTCTCATAGCGGCAGGACAAGGCCACATCGTCCTGCCGCCATCCGTCCCGGGGCCGCGTCTAGAGGCGGCTGCGAGCCCCAACTCGCAACCGCCGCGACCCCGATTCTACCCCTCGGAGGCCGGCAGCTAACGGCCGCACCAGGCCACCGAGGGTGCCAAGGCCCAGGCATGGAAGGATCTCCTCCAGACAATCGATGACGATCCTTGGGGGCGCCCGTACAGGGTGGTGCTGAAGAAGCTCCGCCCGTGGGCGCCCCCCGTCACCGAGGGTCTTGACCCCCGGCTGCACTGGAGGACGTGGTCAATACTCTTTTCCCAATTCGGGTGAGGGGACCACGTCCTCCGGCGGAGGCGGCAGTCCCAAGGGAGTGGGCGGCCGAACTGGGAGGGGTCACTCAGGGGAGCTGGCCGCGGCCATCAGACGGCTCGGGGCGCGTAACACGGCCCCGGGTCCGGATGGTGTGCCCGGCCGGGTTTGGGTCTTGACCCAGGGCGTCCTTGGGGCTGACCCTCAGGCGGTTGTTCGACCGATGCCTGAGGGACGGGCGCGATTCCCCCAGTGCTGGAAGGAAGGTGGCGAGGATGGTCCTCCTCCGGAAGGAGGGTCGGCACGCGGAGTCTCCTCCGCATACCGGCCCATCTGTCTCCTCGACGAGGTAGGCAAGCTCATCGAGCGGGTGATTGCTGCCCGCCTCGTCGAGCACCTGGCGCGGGTGCTCCCCGGCCTGGCCGACTGCCAGTACGGTTTCCGGGAGGGTCGATCGACCATCGACGCGATAGGTCGTGTCAGGGACCCTCTCGGAGTCGGCCGTCTCCTCGGGAGGGTGGCTTTGGCAATATCGCTTGGATATTGCCAACGCCTTTAACACCCTGGAGGAGATAAGGAGGGGGCTCCGGAAGTGCTATCATCGGGTCCCCCTTGTCTCGGGGCGGTCATCGGGGATTATCTCCGCGGCAGGTGGATCGAGTATCCGGAGCCGGGATGGGCATATGCGGAGGGAGGTGTACTGCGGTGTTCCGCAGGGAGTCGGTCCTCGGGCCACTCTGGCGGAACATCGCGTACGACGCAGCTCCTGTTCGCGGGCCGAACTTCCCGACGGGCGTCAGCGCCGTGTGTTATGCCGATGACACACTGGTGCTGGCCGTCGGGAGCACGCACTGGGGAGGGCCAAACGTCTCGCGAGAGGAGGGGCGGCGCAACGCGTCGTCGACCGGATCAGAGGGATGTGATGACGGTGGCGGTCAATAAGACCGAAGGTGATAGCTGTTCCATTCACCTTCGGCAGGATCCGCCACCTCCTCTGATCCGCGTGGGTGAGGCTAATATCGAGGTGAAGCCCCAGATGAGAGTATCTGGGGCTGATCCTCGATAGCCACCGGCGCTCGAGGAGCATTTCCGCTGCCTGGTCCCCCGGCTGGAGAGTGGATGGTCGGGGGCTTTGGGCCGGATTCTGCCCAACCTGGGGGCCCGGCGGGCCGAGTACGCCGCCTCTATGGCAATGGTTCAGTCGGTGGTCCCATACGGGGCCCCGTCTGGGCAGACGACTCTGTGGCGCCGGCGCGGCATGACTACTATGCTGCGTCGGGTGCAGAGGCGGATGGCCTTCTAAGGGTCGTCCGCGGAGTACCGGACCGTGTCACATGAGGCGGCGACGGTTATTGCGGGATGCTGCCCATGGATCTCCTCGCGCGGTCGCACGCGATGATGTATCGTCACCGCGACGACCGTCGCCAAATGCGGGGGTGAGGGCGGTCCCGGTGTGTGCAGGAACGCAGCTTGGGGCGAGTTGAAGCGCCAGGCCCGGCAGTCCGTAGTGCACGCGTGGCGGGAAGAGCGGTTGGCTCTGCCTACCGCGGGGCACCGGACAGTCGGGCTGTTCGGCCACTCCTATGTGAGTGGCTGGACAGAGGCCATGGAAGCCTCACTTACAGGATGGCACAGGTGTTCCCGGGGCATGGCAGCTTCGGGAGATACCTGTGCCGGATAGGGAAGGAGCCGACGGCGCGTTGCTGCCATTGTGACGCTGAGCAGGACACGGCGGAACATACCCTCGAGGTATGCGCTGCATGGGAGGGTGAACGCCGTGTCCTGATCGGCGTCATCGGGCAGGATGTCTCGCTGCCGGGCATGGTGCGCGCCATGCTCGGCAGCGAGGAGAAGTGGAGGGCCGTGGCCTCCTTCTGCGAAAACGTAATGTTGCAGAAGGAGGCCGCGGGAAGGGAGCGCGAGCGTCAGCGGCGTGCTGAGGCTCGCGCTCGTTTGGTGGCGAGAGAGCGTCGCCTGGGCGTCAGGCGCCGCGGGCGGCCCCCTCGGCGTGGCGCATGACCCAGGCTGGGAGGGGGGTCCTGATAGGAGCCCCCTCCCGCCAGGCGGCGTAGGGTCGGACCGGATGGGGTGGCAGTGCCTCCTGTCCGGGTCCGGCGCACGGGCGGCACCCTCGGTGGCCTGGTGCGGCCATGAGCTGCCGGCCTCCGAGGGGTGGAGAGGGGGTCGCGGCGGTTGCGAGTTGGGGCTTGCAGCCGCCACTGGACGCGGCCCCGGGACGGATGGCGGCAGGACGATGTGACCTCGTCCTGCCGCTATGAGACAGGGCGATTACCGGGGGGGCCGTTTGTCCCCCCGCTGGTGGGCGCAAAGCGCGGGCACGGGGAGGATACCGGAAGTATACTTCGAGCGATTCCCGGTATCCTCCCAAATCGTGCGGAAGGGTCACCGTGGGGTTTTTATTGGGTAGGTCCCGCGCCCGTTATAATGGGCGCGGGGAATCCCACACACCCCTCCCGCCTCTCCCCAAAGAGGTGGGAGGGAGTCTTTCGAAGATTTTCCCCACGAAAAAAAAAAAAAAAAAAAAAAAGGCCACCGATGGTGCCGCTCCGTGCGCCGGACCCGGACAGGAGGCAATGCCACCCCATCCGGTCCGACCCTGCGCCGCCTGGCGGGAGGGGGCTCCTATCAGGACCCCCCTCCCAGCCTGGGTCATGCGCCACGCCGAGGGTTCCGCCCGCGTCGCCTGACACCCATGCGACGCACTCACCACAACAAACGAGCGCGAGCCTCACCGCGCCGCAGACGCTCGCGCTCCCTTCCCGCGGTCTCCTTCTGCAACATTACGATTTCGCAGAAGGAGGCCACGGCCCTCCACTTCTCCTCGCTGCCGAGCATGGCGCGCACCATGACCGGCAGCGAGACATCCCGCCCGATGACGCCGATCAGGACACGGCGTTCACCCTCCCATGCAGCGCATACCTCGAGGTTATGTTCCGCAATGTCCTGCTCAGCGTCACAATGGCAGCAACGCGCCGTCGGCTCCTTCCCTATCCGGCACAGGTATCTCCCGAAGCTGCCATGCCCCGAGAACACCTGTGCCATCCTGCAAGTGAGGCTTCCATGGCCTCTGTCCAGCCACTCACATAGGAGTGGCCGAACAGCCCCGACTGTCCTGTGCCCCGCGGTAGGCAGAGCCAACCGCTCTTGCCACGCGTGCACCACGGACTGCCTGGCCTGGCGCTTCAACTCGCCCCAAGCAGGTTCCTGCACACCCGGGACCGCCCCCACCCCCGCGCGACGGTCGACGCGGTGACGATACATCATCGCGTGCGACCGCGCGAGGAGATCCATGGGCGGCATCCCCGCAAGAACCGTCGCCGCCTCATGTGACACGGTCCGGTGCCCGCGGACGACCCATAAAGCCATCCGCCTCTGCACCCGACGCAGCATAGTCATGCCGCGCCGGGAGGCCGCCAGCTCGTCCGCCCAAACGGGGGCCCCGTATAGGACCACCGACTGAACCATTGCCACATAGAGGCGGCGAACTCGGCCCGCCGGGCCCCCCAGGTTGGGCAGAATCCGGCCCAAAGCCGCGACCATCCTCTCCAGCCAGGGGGCCAGGCAGCGGAAATGCTCCTCGAAGCGCCAGTGGCTATCGAGGATCAGCCCCAGATACCTCATCTGGGGCTTCACCTCGATATTAGCCTCACCCACGCGGATCAGAGGGGGTGGCGGATCCTGCCGAGGTGAATGGAACGCTATCACCTCGGTCTTATGGACCGTCACCGTCATCCCCATCCCTCTGATCCGGTCGACGACGCGTTGCGCCCCCTCCTCCGCGAGACGCTTGGCCCTCCCCCAGTGCGCCCCGACGGCCAGCACCAGAGTATTGACCACGTCCTCCAGCAGCCGGGGGTCAAGACCCTCGGCGACGGGGGGCGCCCACGGGCGGAGCTTCTTCAGCACCACCCTGTACGGGCGCCCCCAAGGATCGTCATCGAGGGTCTGGAGGAGATCCTTCCATGCCCGGGTCTTGTCCCGTTTGATGGCGACCTGCAGAGCAACCCGCGCCATCCGGTATGCCTCATACAGGTCATCTGCCTCGCTCAGCGCCACACCATCGTCCGGTTGTAGACGACGGCGCGCGCGGGCGTACTGGCGTCGGGCGCGGACACTCGCGACCCGCAATTCCGCGATCGCGGCCGACCACCAGTACACCGCCCGGCGAGGAGAAGCTCGCCCGACCGGGGGCATCGACGCGTCGCAAATGGTTGCGACTAGTACCCCGAGCCGGGCAGCCTCCTCCTCCCTGCTTGGCAACTCGGCCGCCACCTGCGGCCAAGTTGCAGCGAGGGCAGCTGCCATCAGGGCGTACTTGTCCAGGCGCCGAAGCGCCCAGCGGCACGGTGGGGTGCCATCCGGGCGGCGGTGCCGGGACGCAGCCCCGGCGGCAGAGACCTCCATCCGGATATACCGGTGATCGGAGAGTGTCTCTGCCTCCGGGGCCACCTGCCAACCCGACACCATGCGCACGGCGTTGGGGGTCGCGAATCCAACATCCACGATAGACCTCCCATATCGCCGCACGCACGTGTGCTCCGACCCGCGGTTCAGTAACCGAAGGTCGAGCCCCGCCGCCCAGTCGCCCAGGATCCCGCCGCGAACGGTGGTCCTAGGGGATCCCAAGCCACCGACTTGGCGTTAAAGTCCCCAGGACTAGCACCGGCCGGGCCGCGCAGCGCTGCACGCATGCCGCGACCTCGGCCAAGTACAGCTCGAACGCGGCGTGACCGCTGCGGGGCGAGATGTAGCACCCCACTACGGCGACTCCCCCCCAGTCCACAGCGACGAAACCACGATCGCGCTCCAGAATGGAGAATGGCGGGGTCCCGTCGCCACCTCCCCATACCGTCGCCACCAAACCGTCCGCGTCGCCCACCCAATGTGGGTGATCAGGCACGCGGTACGGCTCGGCGGCGACCGCCAGGCCAACCCCACTCCGCGAGGACTTGGGACATCATGTCCTGTGCCGCGCGGCAGTGGCTGAGATTTGGCCTGGTGGAGGAGGCGGGGCGCCGTTATTTAACGGCCGTCCCAACCTCCTCCCGGCTGTCCGTCCCCGTGGCACCGTCCACCTCCATTGTGGACGCTGCCAGCGACCGCGGTGCCTGAACCGGGGTGGGCCTCTTCTTCTTCCCCTTCCGGGAGGGGGGAGAGCACTTTTTGCTCCCCACCCTGTGATCGGCTGGCCACCCCATGTCTGCACATAGCGGGCAGTGGGGGGCCGCCGAGCACTGGCTCGCGCGGTGGTCATTCGCCCCGCAGCAGTAACACTGAATGCTGCGGTCCAACTGCGAGGTGCACCACTGCCTCACGTGCCCCAACTCGAGGCAGCGGTGACACTGGAGTGGGCAAGGCGCGAGTATCTCCACTCGCGCCGAAACCCACCCCACCAATACCCTCCCGGATTCCGCCACCTTTCCTGGAGCCTCTGGGCGAGTCGGTCCGCGTTCACGCCGCCCTCTGGTCCAGGGATCTCCAGCAGGAGACCCCCGGTCACGGCCCTCTTCGCCCTCACGGAAGCGATGCCAAGCTCCCGCGATCCCGCCGCGAACGGTGGTCCTAGGGGATCCCCAAGCCACCGACTTGGCGTTAAAGTCCCCCAGGACTAGCACCGGCCGGGCCGCGCTGCGCTGCACGCATGCCGCGACCTCGGCCAAGTACAGCTCAGTGACCACCTCTACATTACCATGTCGTTGAGAGCCACCCCGGCTCGTAGGGAGCCCCTGGGCCGGTGGCCAGTCGCAGATGGTGCAGCCCCCCCGCGATGGTCCCTGAAGAGGGTACATTGGGCAATGGCGGAGGCAGCCGCGATGGTGGCAGCCTGGCCCGAACCAGAGGATGAACCCGTCGACGACGTTGAGATGGAGACCGTGTGGTTCCGGGGCAAGTACAAGGAGGTGTGTGATGCCGCCATGCCCCAGGCCAGGCCTTCCAGGAGCCAGGGCGCGGCGTATTGGTGGTCGCCGCACATCGAGCAGGGCAACGATCGGTGTGCGCGCGCCCGCCGAATATACACCCGCGCCCGAAGATCACGTCGTCGATGCCCGACCGCGGAGCAGATGGCGCGCATACTCGAGGAGTTCGCCACAGAGCGGCGGACCCTACAGCGCGCCATCCGAGACGCTAAGTCACGGGCATGGATGGACCTCGTCGGGGAGCTGAATAGGAATCCGTGGGGGCGCCCGTACAAGCTTGTAATGGACAAGCTTCGTCCATGGGCGCCCCCTCTGACGGAGTCCCTTGACCTCCAGTTTTTAGAGGAGGTGGTATCAACCTTGTTCCCGGGTGCTAACCGGGACGGGGTACCACCTCCTCGAGAACCCTGGGACCCTACCATCTGGTCCGAGGAGCTGGAGGTCACACCCAAGGAGATGGGCCGGGCCGTGCGTCGGATGAGTGCTCGGAGCGTGGCTCCGGGTCCTGACGGCGTGCCCGGCCAGGTTTTGGCCCGTGCCCTTGGCGTGTTAAGTCCGCGGTTCGGGAGCCTGCTCAGCAGTTGCCTCCGCCGAGAGGTATTCCCCTCGCCCTGGAAGGCGGCGCGGCTGGTCCTTCTCCAGAAGGCGGGAAGGCCCGCAGGTACGCCCTCCGCGTACCGGCCGGTGTGTTTGTTGGATGAGGCGGGCAAGTTCTTTGAACGCATTGTGGCTGCCCGCCTCACCAACCACCTGTCTGCGGTAGGACCCGACTTGGCCCCCTGCCAATACGGCTTTAGAGAGGGACGGTCCACGCTCGATGCCATCGAGTTTGTCCGTTCCCTCTCTCAGGGGGCCACCTCTCAGCGTAGGGTGGTTCTGGCGATATCTTTAGATATCGTCAATGCCTTTAACACCCTG
Organism: Colletes collaris; assembly: GCA_030068185.1. Lineage (NCBI taxonomy): Eukaryota > Metazoa > Arthropoda > Insecta > Hymenoptera > Colletidae > Colletes > Colletes collaris. The sequence continues at coordinate 209,888 of JASGYR010000355.1, read as the reverse complement.
CCCTGGGAGGTGATTATGGGGGCACTAGAGTATCATCGTGTGCCCCCATACCTGAAGAGGATAGTCGGGTCCTACCTTAGCGACAGGTGGATTAGTTGCACCGGCCGAGATGGAGTAATCATGCGGAGAGGGGTCGTACGCGGTGTTCCGCAGTCAACATCGGGTACGACTCGGTACTGCGGGCCCCTCTGCCCGCTGACGTTGCGCTGGCGTGTTATGTCGATGACACGCTGGTGCTCGTCAGCGGGTCAGACTGGAGAGGGACAGCACGCGCCGCAGAGGTGGCGGTGGCCACTGTCGTCGCCGAAATCCGCAGACTAGGCCGTGAGGTGGCACCCCAGAAAACGGCGGCCATGTTTTTTCAGAGACTTGGCCCCCGTGGGGTGCCGCCGGCCGGCCTGCGGATCCGAGTTGGGACAGCCTACGTAGAGGTGAAGGACCATATGAAATATCTGGGCCTGATCCTCGACAGCCAGTGGCTCTTCGTCGAGCATTTCGACCGCTTGGCCCCCCGGTTGGAGAGGGCAGCTGCCGCTCTAGGCCGCCTTCTCCCGAATATCGGGGGGCCCGATTTTGGAGTCCGTCGCCTCTACGTGGAGGTGCGGTCAATTGTCCTCTACGGGGCTCCAGTATGGGCCCCAGACCTGGACGCCAGCCGGCGCAGTACGAAGATGCTGCGCCGCGTCATCCGTCGGCTGGCCATCCGGGTGATTAGAGGGTATCGCACCATCTCCCACGAGGCGGCGACTACCCAGGCGTGTCCTCCGCCCCTGGAGCTCCTCGCTTGGAGAAACCGGCAAGTGTACCGTCACTCCAGGGAGCTCCAGGAGGCTGGGAGACCGCCAGAGGAAAGGAGGCAAGCGGTCGAGGAGACGAGGCGCCATGCCCAACGGACAGTTGTATTTATGTGGTTCCAGCAAATGATTCCGGCTGGAGCCACGCAACGGTCCGTTGGTGCAGTCCTGCCACATTGGCAAGAGTGGCAGGACAAACCGGGTAGGCTGTCCTACAGGATGACACAGGTACTCACCGGGCATGGTTGCTTTGGTGAGTACCTGTGTCGAATCGGAAGGAGGCGACGGCGGTGTGCCACCATTGTGGAGGACCCCAGGACACGGCGCAGCACACGCTGGTAGTCTGCCCAGCGTGGGTAGATGAGCGCCGTGTTCTGGAGCAGGAAGTGGGAAGAAATCTCTCGCTGGCTACCATAGTGGGAAAGATGGTGGCCAGCGAGAAAACCTGGCAAGTGGTGGCCTCCTTCTGTGAAGTTGTTATGTCACAGAAGGAGGCCGCCGAGCGGGAGCGCGAGCGGACCGCGCATCCCGCTCGGAGAGGGGCCAGAGCGAGGCATCCTTCGCCTCCTGGCCCCCTCCGACGCCCTTGAGGTCTAGTGGGACCTCCAGAAGTGGGGCGGCCCGCCAGCACTCTCCTCCGACCACCACGTCGGTGGTCAGGAGATTGGCAGGCCGCCCCTGGGGGTTGTAGGTGCTCGGTGCAAGGGGCCCGAGCACCGAAGGCAGCCCCGGGGCTGCGGGCGTCGGGTGACCTGGCGTCCGTGGTGGAGAAATCAGGGGGGGAAGGACATGTCGACCTTCCCCCCGGGATGAGCCTCGACAGTCAAGGCGCGGCGGGGGACTCTGTGATGTCTGACTAGAGTTCCCGGTCCCTCGCCGCAGCGCCGGAGGACGGTCACCGTGGGGTTTTAGCCGGTAAGAGTCCGGCACTACCCCGAGGCCCCCCCTACTTAGGGCCTCGGGGTGTCCATGAGGATTTCCCCACGTACAAAAAAAAAAAAGGTCTGGCTAGGTCTGGGTTATGTCTGGATTAGGTCTGGTTTAGGTCTGGGTTAGGTCTGGGTTAGGTCTGGGTTAGGACTGGGTTAGGACTGGGTCAGGACTGGGTTAGGACTGGGTCAGGACTGGGTTAGGACTGGGTTAGGTCTGGGTTATGTCTGCACGCACCCGTTTGGTTGTCCAGGCGGCAGGGGAGGTGAACCCCTACGTGGCGCGTCCCCAGGTGGCGGATAGGGCCAGCCGCTGGGATGGGATGCGGGGATGAGGTCATCAACCTAAGAAGGCTGGTATCTGCATCCTCGCATAGCATCCCGGAGGTCGGAGCGAAAGCTCCCGCGGACCAAACACCGGTATGAACGTGTTGCGCGTGTGAATGTGTGTGTGAGTGGACTGGGGCATGGGGTATTTGCTGCGGGTTAAACCTAAGGCCGCAGGTTGGCCAGTTGGCTGCGGGTGTGTCCTACGGCTAACATGGCCCCGCGGCCGGCGGCTTAGTCCCATATCACGGGGCCGCGGGCGCTGGTGACCATCCGCCTGCGGTTGAGTGGAAATGCGGTGGGAGGAGTGCCTCTCACCGGGAAGGGCCTGAATAGGCACGGCGCGGCGGGGGACTCTGTGATGTCTCACTAGAGTTCCCGGCCCCTCGCCAAGCGCCTGAGGATGGTCACCGTGGGGTTTTAGCCGGTAAGGGTCCGGCACTACCCGCCGGCCCTCCCATCGGGTGGGCCCGCGGGTGTCCATGAGGATTTCCCCACGTACAAAAAAAAAAAAAAGGTCTGGGTTATGTCTGGGTTAGGTCTGGGTTAGGACTGGGTTAGGTCGGGAAGGGGGCGGGTGTAACCCCATCCGCGGCGCCGACAGTTGGTCGTCATTGCGAGGGAAGGAAGGACACCGCGCAGCACACGCTGGAGTTTTGCCCAGCGTGGGCTGCGCAGGGCGGTGTCCTCACTGGTGTGATAGGAGCGGACCTCTCGCTGCCGGCCGTCATTCGTGCGATGGTCGGCAGCGAGGAGGCGTGGGCGCCATGGCCTTGTTTTGTGAAGAGGTCATGGCCGCCAAGGAGGACGCCGAAAGGGCGCGTGAGGAGGTGAGGGGGGGGGGCAGGTGGCGTCGACGCCATTAAGCCCCCCCGCTGCTCCCTGTGGCAGGGGGAGCGTGAAGGGGGCGGTGATGTGGTTTCCGGTGTGGGGTGGGGGACTTTGTCTCCTCATTCCCCCCCGCACCCAGCACATCACCGTACCGGGGGGCCGTGGCAGGGGCTCCGTCTTGCGGGTTCGGCAGAGCTAGCCGCCCTCGCAGCCGTGGCCGCGATTGGGTGGGGGCCCGGTTGCGGCTAGTAGCAACGGCACGAGTGGGAGCGACGTCGCCGGTGACCGCGTGGCGTCGCCGGGGGGGGGCAATCAGTTTAGTTGCCCCCCATTGGGGGAGGAGTATTACATCTCCTCCCCCGGGAAGGGCCTGTAATAGGCAGTTGCGCCAAGGGGGGTAGTCGCGGTGGTATCGCTAGTTTGGTTCCCGTGACTACCCCCAGATAAAGGGCGCGGGCGGTCACCGTGGGGTTTTAGCCGGTAAGAGTCCGGCACTACCCCGGTCTCTCCCTAGGAGGCCGTGGGTGTCCATGAGAATTCTCCCCACGTTAAAAAAAAAAAAAAAAAAAAAAAAGGACTGGGTTAGGATTGGGTTAGGTCTTACCTCTAGTTGAGTTTTTATTTTGCCGTGCCTGCAGTATACACAGGCTCATTATATATAAGCATCCCTAAACAGTAAAATATAAAATAGTTTCCATTTAACATCTTACGTCACCTGGAGTGACTTTTTTCCTTTCACTTTCTATCATTTCATTTTATTTTTATCTTAGTTACTTCAGTTTATTTTAAATATTGCGTTTCGGCCAAATAAGTAAATAGACAGAATTTGGAGAAAGTCTCAAACGGAGACATTTTGAGGGCCCTACCGCCATCTCTGGGTAGTAAATAGCCCTAGGAGATGGAGATGGTAAACAGGACTCGATCCAGGTTTCAGGGGGCGCGGTTGCAGGTCGGTATGCGTTCCAGACCACTAAAGGTAAGTGCACCGACCGTTGGACAGCAACCGGTAACGGAAACGAGGGCAGCACTGAGGGAAAGGTAGATACCCACCGAGGACCCCGGCGAGCGACTGACGGTAAAGTACCGGATGTCGGTAAGTTACCGCGAACGGAGGGTAATGTGGCCCCGGGAATTTGTCGTGCAGCGATTCTTGCTGCCGGTACCTTGCCCGGCGGAGGCTCCACTTTATGTAGACTAGCTTTATTTTATTTTATAAATTTCATTTTATTTTAGTTTATTCTATTTCATTTCATTTCTTTTCATTTTATTTCACTTTGTCATATTGTTTAAGTAACGCGTTAATTCGTTATTAAGAAACGGCGGTTAAATTCTCGCGTGATCTTTTGAAAAAAAGGGGACATTTCTTATACGGTGTTGTCCTCAGTGTTCGCGACATTCGAGAGCCTTCTCTGCGTCGTAACCTGCTTCGAGAGCAATACCGTGTAGAAAAAATCCAAATTTACCTTCAATCATAGTCACGCGATCGGCCCAGTAACGGTTCCATGAGAACAGGTGTTACTACGCCGAAATAACAGAGAGGATTCAAAATTAAAACGAGACAGACAATTTCCCCTCTCGCGATCGCGGATAAGAGGGCCTGTCTCGACAATCACTTGCTATCTGGTTCTCGACGAGTTCGCTTCTTCCAAGCCGACCTCGTCCAACACCGCGATCACGATATACGCGCAATTAAATCCGTTTAATTGTATAGTTACACCACAGAACCGAAACGGAACGAAATTAAGACTGTGGTAAATTCGAAAGAATTAACCTAGTCGGATTTCGTACCTCACGGTTTCGTGAGTTTAGTGATCGTTGTGTGAACAGAACCGTTCTGGAAAAACGCAGCATTGAAACAATTTACAGTGAACAACCGGTGGCTGATCATAATCGTGTGTGCACTTCAATAGTGTTCGATTATCGCCACCGTTGCGTCAATTGTTTCAAATCATAAGCGATTTCCCACATTAACAACCGGTGGCTGATAACAATCATCGTAACACTTAAATAGTGTTTGATTGTCACCACCGTTGTGTGGAAGACACGTACCGCTGTAATCAGCTGTCGTGCAACGAGAACCGAGAAAAACTTCTCGGTTTTCCTTGAATTTTTGTGCGATTCAAACACTCTGATAGGGGCCTTTTGGCGTGTACCCTGAGTGGGATTGTCGTTTCCGAGGGTCGAAATTTCAGTTTGAGTACCACCCCCATAGGGGCCTTATTTGGCGCATTCCCTGGGTGCTCTCGGCTGAATTCGATTAGCTCGAACGTCGGTCACCCATCACCAGTGTACGGACACTCGGTGTAGAGCGACGTTCAAAAGGGCGCCGTGGTGTAAGCACCTTAACCTTCAGACGCTTCTAGCGCAGTTAAGGTGTCTTGCATCACACCGGTCCCGTACGGACCAGGAAACGACGCTGAATCACGGAGTGGACAATTTTTGGAGCCTTACAACCTCCAACTGTTGTCACCTTCAGCCAAAATTCAAGCCAGCAGCAGTGGGAAGATCGAGGCTCAAATCTTGTCTTCCCCATCTGCTGTTAAAAGTTTCCAGAACTGCAGTTGAAAGTTTCTCGATCACACGAGAAACGTTTAAGTATACAGTCCACTAACACAGTTGCGTATCGCTGTGAAGGAATCCCGCTCCTGTTTATCATAAACAGAGACAGGAGCGTGTGGATTGACGCGAGTCAGACAACGCGACGAGCGTTGTCACATATTTTCAACCAAATTTCGGTCTCTTTTGTTGCAGAAGACCGAGACGAGAGCCGTAAGTGGCCTTCGGCACGGCCAGGTTTTTTTTACGAGCCCAAGACCAGAGCTCGTTTTTTCCTGGTGGTGGATTTTTTTAAAATATAAATTTCTTTGCTTTATTTTATTTTTTTGTTTTTCTTTTAATTTCAAAATTTAAATAAACGGCCTAGTCGTTTGACTAGGCGAAAGAAATTTGCAAGTGTACCATTCACTTTTCCACACATTCCCACTCCCTCGTAATTCGGACACCTCGTTAAAGGGTGAGAGCGACATTAACTCGCACCTATTTTAACACATATATTACATTATTTTATTTTACATTAGTACTATATTTTCTAGTCAAATTATTTCTTCACTTCTTAATTACTCATTTTGCATATTTTTAAAGTCCATATAATTCTATACAATGGATATACGCCAGACATGTGTTTTAGTTTTAGTTATTCATGTATACATTTATATTTATTTACTTACTTTCTACTTACCAATTTTAGTTATATCTGGTGGCTATTTCTATATACAGGTTTTAAATTTTAATTTAGTTTCAGAGCCAGTTTTTTGTTACAAAATATTTTCTTTCTTTTCACTCCATAACCATAGATATAGGCAAATACTATATATATCTTGATTAAAATTGCCGTATTATTACTCGGCTTATAGTTCCTTGGGCCGTTCTGCTGGCCCGACAATATGGCGCCTTGCGTTTTGTGTGGTATTTTCACAGTCTTACATACATTTTATATTATAATTTATACTTTATATAGTATTTACATTTCACTTCATATCCTTCTCCTTATTTTCTTTCATTTTTTATCTTTATCTTTATTTGTTCTTTCTATTTGTTACCTACATTTAATTTTTAATTTTAAATTTAAATTTTTATTTTTATTTTTATTTTATATTTATTTCCCTTATATTTTAACCTTACATTTTCTTTATTTCATTTTCTCATTTTATACTGTTTCATTACGTGATAAAACTTCTCCCTCTCAGTTATCTAGTTTACAAGTTTTCATTTATTGACATTCAGTAACTATGTAACTATGTGCTTTCTTTTATAAATTTCTTTTTTATCTATTACTACATTATATCCTACACACTTTCTACTACTTATCTATTCATGGGTGGCTCCTGCAGATTTTATTCTATTCTATTATATTATAACATCTAACATTTAACATAACTATATTACAATACACACTCCTGGATGATATTTCAGGCACTAATTTTTATTATTGTTTTCTATCCTTAAATGGTTTTCCACGCCGTTTTGGTCCTCAGCTTCGATTATTACTATTATTACTCTAAAGTTTATGGGCTTTCTCCTTTTCACACAACTTTACTTCATTTAAATTTCCATTTTACACATTACACGTTTATTCCATTGACCATTTACATTTTTTCTACTAATAAATACGTTTTTTAATAAATTTCATTTTCCTGGTTATTACAGACAGAGCTACTTTCATCACCAACATTACATATATATATATTTATATTTATACGTGGTAGTACATTGCACTCAGAATAGTATCTCCTGGAAATATTTAGCGTCATACAAATTTTGTGCTATCACGCATAGTCATTTTCGGACGTTTCTTATAGCACATAGTCATATATATATCGGTCTGTCTTTTACTTCATTTAGGACTTTATTTTATTTTGTTTAATGTTATATTACTATTATTATTATTATTATAGTTTACGTCATTACAGCTTTTTACTTTTATTTCATTCTATTTATTATTATTATTATTATATTATATATATAAATTAGTATTTTACTATTTTATTTCGATATCTCAGCCTATCTAAATTGCTTAGAATATACTATACCCTATTTATGCGACATCCATCAACAGATGTGCTGCGAGGAGAAGTTTTACATACAAATACACACAAAATACGCATACATACGCACAGGGTGAACTAGCATCTGTATTATCACATTATTTTTACAAGTTCCGCATAAATTATAAGTATTTGGGTAACATATATATACACACATAGGTGGTATTATAACAGAAATTATTCCTTCACTCACATATACAGGGGCAATCCAGGCCATTATTATTATGCCAGTTTCTTACTCTGAAATAAGTTACACTTTAACTTTTACTTTTATTGTTACTATTATTTTTACTTATTATACTATTATTTTATTTTCTACCGGCATTATATATTTTTATATTTTACACAGATATATTTTTACTCATTTAAATTACATATATTTTATTTTGGTTTTACCCCACTTTATATATTTTACATTTTATATTTTATTTCTATTTATGTGGGTTCTTATATATATATATATATATATATATATATATATATATATATACTTAAGTTTGACTGGCGAATTATAGCCCTGCCACCATTGGTGGCTAAGTAGGAGGGGTAAATTATGTACCTATAGGTACTAAGAGGGGGGTCCCTCAGGACCTACGAGCGGATTTTCCGTACCGAGGGGGTACGGATAACCGAGGCGATGACGTGGGGGTACGGAACATGTACCCCCTAGCAGTCTGTGTGTGTTTTGTCCTATTTATTGATGACGTGGCCTCTGGCCAAGATGCGGCTTGCGAGCCGAGGGGTGCTACCCCTATTTCAGCGAGCCCTTCGGGGATTATTACAGTTGCGGGAACGCATGCACCCGCAACTCTTGGGATGGTGGTGGTACGGGGGGAGGGATGGTTCCCGCCCCTTCTTATGACGATGTCCCTCGGGACAGAAGGGGTTTTCTGGCGGCTCAGCCGCTATAGGAGGAAACCCCGTAGAGGTCACCAGCTGGGTTGCCTCTCCGGGGAGTGGAGTGTTTTTGCTGCCGCCGCGCAACACCGGGCGGCCACTGCCCCGGGAGCGAAGTAATGTGGTAAACAATACCGCCACGGGGACAGTGTGGCGGAGGGGTTTTAGTCGGTAAGAACCCGACACTACACCGGGTCAGGCCCGGGGTGTCTTATGTAAGATTTCCCCTCCGCCTTAAAAAAAAAAAAAAAAAAAAAAAAAGGATTGGGTTAGGTCTGGGTTAGGTCTGGGTTAGGACTGTGTTAGGACTACTCGGCGCCCACGCACCCGTTTGGTTGCCCAGGCGGCAGGGGAGGTGAACCCCTACGTGGCGCGTCCCCAGGTGGCGGATAGGGGCTGCCGCTGGGATGGGATGCGGGGATGAGGTCATCAACCTTAGAAGGCTGGTGTCTGCATCCTCGCATGGCATCCCGTAGGTCGGAGCGAAAGCTCCCGCGGACCAAACACCGGTATGAATGTGTTGCGCGTGTGACTGCGTGTGTGAGTGGACTGGGGCATGGGGTATTTGCCGCGGGTTAAACCTAAGGCCGCAGGTTGGCCAGTTGGCTGCAGGTGTGTCCTTCGGCCAACATGGCCCCGCGGCCGGCGGCATAGTCCCATGTCACGGGGCCGCGGGCGCTGGTGACCAGGCGCCTGCGGTTGAGTGGAAATGCGGTGGGAGGAGTGCCTCTCATCGGGAAAGGCCTGAAAAGGCACGTCGCGGCGGGGGACTCTGTGATGTCTCACTAGAGTTCCCGGTCCCTCGCCAAGCGAATGAGGATGGTCACCGTGGGGTTTTAGCCGGTAAGAGTCCGGCACTACCCGCCGGCCCCCCCATCGGGTGGGCCCGCGGGTGTCCATGAGGATTTCCCCACGTAAAAAAAAAAAAAAAAAAAAAAACAAAGGACTACTCGGCGCCCTCCACCTCCACGAAAATAGAGGGCGTGCTCTCTGGTGGGGGTTCTGCAAAGCCCCCACTATTCAAGGCAGCCCAAACACCGTGCGCGCCAGAGACCCTGATGAGGGGTGTGATGGCTTCGTTCGGCGGCAAGGATCCGGGGGGCGAAAACCCCCAGAAATCAGGAAGGGGAGGCCCGGAGGAGGCTGCGGCTGAGACCAGTTAATGTCTCAACGCCTCCTCCAGGCCAATTTGAACCACTGCCGGGGGGCTCAGGATCTCATGCTCCAAACCCTCCGGCAGTGGAACATTGACTGGCTGTGATCGCCGAGCCCTATCGGGTCCACAAGCACCTATGCTGGGTGGGTGATATCGGTGGGGTCTCGGCGATCACTTGGGAGTACGGGCACGGCACACGGCGGTGCTCCGTCGTCGGGAGGGGCCGCGGATTTGTGGCGGTGAAGTGGGGGGAACTGGTGGTTGCCGGGTGTTACGCGTCGCCCGCTATGGGCCTCAACGAATTTGAGGCGTACCTCGATGGGGTGGGGAGATGTATCTCCACACCTCGCCCGTGGGGTACTCGTCCTGGGAGATTTCAACGCCCACGCTGCAGCGTGGGGCTGCCCCAGGACGACCGTGAAGGGCGACGCGATGCTCGTATGGGCAGCGGGTCACGGCCTCGTAGTGTTGAACGAGGGGGCCGTGAGCACGTGCGTGCACGCACGGGGCGAGTCGATCGTCGACATATCGTTGGCGAGCCCCGTCGTTGCGCGCCGTGTGTCCGACTTGAGGGTTGCGGAGGAGGTGGCCACGTTAAGCGACCACCTCTATATTACGTTCAGCGTATCCGTACCCTCCAGTGCAAATGGACCCCACAGGGAAGCACACCCGGCGCCACGCTGGTCCGTCAAGAGGCTGGACCCGGACGCTCTTGGGATGGCAGCCTCCGTTGTGGCGTGGCAGGAGATGCCACGCCGGACCTTCGGCAATCCTTCTGCTGGGGCGCGTTGGTTCCGGGAGACCATGACGTCGTTGTGTGACGCAGTCATGCCCCGGGCTACCGCCCCGAGCCGCCGGGGGTCTGTGTACTGGCGGTCGGGCGAGATACAGGACCTACGCACTCGGTGCGTCCTCGCCCGGCGCCGTTACACCCGCGCCAGAAGACGGCGCGGTGCAACGGAGGCAGAGGTGGTGGGTTTGCGCTGGGAATTTTCTCTGGCGCGCAGAACCCTCCGCCGGGCCATCGCAACCGCGAAAGCCCAGGCATGGACGGAGCTCCTCGGCTCTCTGGATGCAAATCCATGGGGGCGCCCGTATCACATGGTCGCAGGGAAGCTGCGATCATGGGCGCCCCCGATTACAGAGAGCCTCGACCCCCAGTTGCTCGGGGAAACGATCAGCGACCTCTTCCCCGGTCGGGGGAGAGGCGTTCGAGTATCCCCCCGAGCCACAGCCGGGCCGCCAGTTTTGGTGGTCCGACGACCTGGGGGTCTCCGAGGAGGAGCTAGCCAGGGCCGTCCGGAGAATGGCATCCAAGAAAACGGCGCCAGGACCGGACGGCATACCTGGCAAGGCCTGGGCTATAGCGGTGGGCGTCCTGGGTGCCTGCCTGGTTCGTGTCTTTGACGCTTGCCTGCGGACCGGCCAGTTCCCCCCCGTATGGAAGGTGGCGAGGTTGGTCCTCCTCCACAAACCAGGGAAGCCCGCGGACTCTCCATCCGCGTTCCGACCCATATGCCTATTGGACGAGGCTGGCAAGCTCCTTGAGCGCGTCATAGCGGGGCGTCTCGAGGGGCGCGTGGCCCGCGTGGGCCCCCATCTGGCCGACCGCCCGGGCGGCTTCCGCCGGGGCCGCTCCACGGTCGACGCCATATCGACCGTGAGGACCCTGGCGGAATGGGTAATCTCCCGGGCGGGCGTGGCGTTGGCAGTCTCGTTGGACATTGCCAACGCCTTTAATACGGTCTCCTGGTGGGCGATAGGCCGGGCACTCCAGTATCACCGAGTGCCCGCCTATCTATGCCGACTGATCGGGGACCACCTGCGGGACAGGATAGTCCAATACCCGGGTCGGAACGGGATGGAGGAGAGAGCGGTGCACCGCGGCGTTCCACAAGGGTCGGTCCTGGGCCGCTCCTGTGGAACATAGCCTACGACGCAGTGCTGCGGGCTGATCTTCCCGCCGGCGTGTCGTTGGTATGGCATGCCGACGACACCTCGTGATAGCCGGCGATAAGTGGAGGAGGACCGTGGCCCTCGCGGAGGATGGGACGGCACGAGTCGTCGCCGAAGTAGAGCGCCTGGGGTTACGCGTGGCACCCCAAAGACCGAGGCCATCTGGCTGTGCAACGTCAGTGGTCGCGGGGTGCCGCGCCAGGCTTCTCTACGGGTGGGCGGAGCCCAAGTCGTTGTGGGGCGTCGGATGAAGTATCTCGGCCTCACCCTGGACAGCTACTGGCGTTTCGGGCATCATTTGGAAGTGTTGGGCCCCCGTATCGAGAGGGCAGCGGCCGCGTTGGGCCGCATAATGCCTAATCTCGGGGGGCCCAACATGGCGGCACGGCGGCTGTATTTGGGAGTCGTCCGGTCCATGGCGCTTTATGGCGCGCCAATATGGGCCGGCGGCTTGATGGCGAATCGGCGGGGCACATTCGTGCTCCGCCGGTTGCAGAGGTTGGTCGCCATCAGGGTCGTGCGAGGATACCGCACGATCTCCTACACAGCCGCCACCTTGCTGGCGGGTTCCGCGCCGTTTCACCTGCTGGCGAAAATGGACGCAGAGATGTATCAAAGCCTCTGCGCCCTTCGCCAGCGGGGCGTGGACCTGTACGGCGAGGAAGCTGCCACAGCCCGAAGCCAGGCGCGGCGACGCGTCTATAGTCGATGGCTGGTCTGGTTATCCAAGCCAGGCCAGCGGGACGATCGCGTCAGCTGCGGCGGTCCGCCCAGTGTTTTATGCCTGGGTGGACCGGAGCTGGGGTACGCCCACCTACCGTCTGACACAGGTACTGACCGGGCACGGATGCTTCGGTCAGTACCTGCATCGAATAGGGCGGGAGGCGACGGCTGCGTGCCGTCATTGTGGGGGAAGGGCGGACACCGCGCAGCACACGCTGGAGATTTGTTCCGCGTGTGCTGCGCAGCGAGGTGTCCTCGTTGATGTGATTGGGGCGGACCTGACGCTGCCGGTCGTCATTCGTGCGATGGTCGGCAGCGAGGAGGCGTGGGCGGCCATGGCCTTGTTTTGTGAAGAGGTCATGGCCGCCAAGGAGGACGCCCAAAGGGCGCGTGAGGAGGTGGGGGGCAGGCGCCGTCGCCGCCATTAAGCCCCTCCGCCGCTCCCCGTGGCAGGGGGAGCGTGAAGGGGTCGGTGATGTGGTTAGCGGTGTGGGGAGGGGGTCATTGTCCCCTCACTCCCCCCCACACCCAGCACATCACCGTACCGGGGGCCCGGTCGCGGCTAGTAGCAGCGGCTCGAGTGGGGGCGACTCCGCGGGTGACCGCGTGGCGTCGCCGGGGGGCAAGCAGTTTATTTGCCCCCCATTGGGGGAGGAGGAATATATCTCCTCCCCAGGGAAGGGCCTGTAATAGGCAGTTGCGCCAACGGGGGTAGTCGCGGTGGTATCGGTAGTTTGGTTCCGGTGACTACCCCCAGATAAAGGGCGCAGGCGGTCACCATGGGGTTTTAGCCGGTAGGAGTCCGGCACTACCCCGGTCTCTCCCCTAGGAGACCGGGGTGTCCATGAGGATTTCCCCACGTAAAAAAAAAAAAAAAAAAAAAAAGGTCTGGTTAGGTCTTCCCTGCGCACCTGGTGGACACCGGGCCGGTGCGCAAGTTCCTGCGACCGGGAATGGGAAAGGGTAAGGTTAAGGAATCGGGGAAAGGGGGGAAATCGAGAACGGGAGGATACGGTTCCCACACCGACACCGATGGGGACACCGACACGGAGGTTTTCCGGACCCCCACGGCGGGGAGAGTCATCTCCATCTCCGGGATGGTTAGTGAAAAGGGCGGGAAGCCGGTGAGGGCCAGCCCTGTGTCGCCGATCTTGGCGCCGGTGAGGGCCTTGAGCAGGTCACAATCTTTGCTCGGGCCCCGAGGGTCACGAGGACACCGCCCAGACTCAGAATGGAAGTGGAGGAGGCACATGTGCTGTCCTCAGACTCGGGCGGAGAGGAGGCCCGGGCGGGAGAAAAGAACCCTGCCGGATGCCCGGAAAAGGGTGGAAAGGAGGGCACTGGGTCCACGGAGGGTACCGGAAAGGAGGAAATGGAGGTGCTAGAAGGGCCGTGCATAGGACGGGAAAACATCCTCGCGGAGATGCTGCGAAGGGACTCCCAGATGGAAGAGCAGATAAGCCAGCTGGAGGAGGAGCTTAGGGGTATCGCGGAGTACCTCGGGTCCGAAACAAGCATCGGGTTTTTCTCCTCCTCATGCAGAAAGAGCATTAAAAAGTGCGAGACTCTCATGATGGAGCTGCGAGGAAACGGGAGAGCGAGAAGAAATCTGGGGACAATGGCCGCCAGATACATCCAGGAGGGGCACGGTGACAAGGACAAGGGCAGGCGGACCCTCCTGGAGGCTGGGGTACAAACAGACGGTCCGAGGGGAGCTAGCGACGCATCCTCGCAGACCGTAGAACCCTCGGGAGCTGTACCAAATGGCACGGGACAGGGAGGAAACCTCACAACGAAGAGAAAGGGGGGTACTCACCCTACTGATGCCAGAAATCCTGATGGTGTCAGGGGAGTGAGGAGGAGGTTTTTGGCAACGGGGGTAACCGAGCCTGGCCCGGGAGCGGAAATAATGGGCAGGGGAAAGGGAGGGCCCGCCCATGGATCTCCTCGCGCGGTCGCACGCGATGATGTATCGTCACCGCGTCGATCGTCGCGCGGGGGTGGGGGCGGTCCCGGGTGTGCAGGAACCTGCTTGGGGCGAGTTGAAGCGCCAGGCCCGGCAGTCCGTGGTGCACGCGTGGCAAGAGCGGTTGGCTCTGCCTACCGCGGGGCACCGGACAGTCGGGGCTGTTCGGCCACTCCTATGTGAGTGGCTGGATGAGGCCATGGATGCCTCACTTACAGGATGGCACAGGTGTTCTCGGGGCATGGCAGCTTCGGGAGATACCTGTGCCGGATAGGGAAGGAGCCGACGGCGCGTTGCTGCCATTGTGACGCTGAGCAGGACACGGCGGAACATACCCTCGAGGTATGCGCTGCATGGGAGGGTGAACGCCGTGTCCTGATCGGCGTCATTGGGCGGGATGTCTCGCTGCCGGGCATGGTGCGCCATGCTCGGCAGCGAGGAGAAGTGGAGGGCCGTGGCCTCCTTCTGCGAAATCGTAATGTTGCAGAAGGAGACCGCGGGAAGGGAGCGCGAGCGTCAGCGGCGCGCTGAGGTTCGCGCTCGTTTGGTGGCGAGAGAGGGTCGCCTGGCTGTCAGGCGACGCGGGCGGCCCCCTCGGCGTGGCGCATGGCCCAGGCTGGGGGGGGGGGTCCTGATAGGAGCCCCCTCCCGCCAGGCGGCGCAGGGTCGGACCGGATGGGGTGGCATTGCCTCCTGTCCGGGTCCGGCGCACGGAGCGGCACCCTCGGTGGCCTGGTGCGGCCGTTAGCTGCCGGCCTCCGAGGGGTAGAAACGTGGTCGCGGCGGTTGCGAGTTGGGGCTCGCAGCCGCCTCTAGACGCGGTCCCGGGACTGATAGCGGCAGGACGATGTGGCCTCGTCCTGCCGCTATGAGACAGGGCGATTACCGGGGGGACCGTTTGTCCTCCCGTGGATGGGCGCAAAGCGCGGGCACGGGAGGATACCGGAAGTATGCTTCGAGCGATTCTCGGTATCCTCCCAAATCGTGCGGAAGGGTCACCGTGGGGTTTTTAGTGGGTAGGTCCCGCGCCCGTTATAATGGGCGCGGGGAATCCCACATACCCCTCCCGCCTCTCCCCAAAGAGGTGGGAGGGAGTCTTCCGAAGATTTTCCCCACGACAACAAAAAAAAAAAAAAAAAAAGGGAGACGTGAGGGGAGGTGATTTCTCTCCCCTCCCCCCCCACCTACAGGTACAGGAGGTGCCGGGGGCAGGGCAGGGACTGGCGACGGCCCGGCCGATGGATGGGAGGTACAGAAAAGGGCGAAGAGGAAAGAAAGAAGGGCCAAGGAAGATACAGACCCGGTTTTAAGGGACAACGGTGCGGGATCTAAGGGGTGAAGGGGACAAGGGGTGAACACGTAATCCAGGGCCCTGAAGACCTCCAGTGGACCGCGAAATGTGTCGATTACAATAAAGGCCGAGGAAAATCGTACGCGGAAGTTTTCAGCACGATCGCGGGTCAGATGGGTGTAAAACTGGAGGGGGTCCAGAAAGTGCGGCGGACGCGCACTGGGGACCTCATCCTGGAGCTCGGGGGGAGCGGAAGTGCCGCTGCGACCTCCGTGGCCATCAGGGGGGAAATGGGGGAGGGGTACATGGTCAGGGCGCTCACCCCCAGAGTGGAGATCGAGGTCAGGGACCTCGACCCCATAGTGGAGGGAAAGGATATCCTGGCGGCGGTGGCCGCTCATTGTGGCGCAGAAGGGGTCGGCGACGCCAGGGTTAAGGTGATAAGGAGCACCTTCCGCGGGGGGGGGGGGGGACACAGGCGGTCATCGGGCCCCCCTCAGATGGACGCAGGGAGGAGACTTTGCGGGGGGACCGAAGCTCAGGATAGGCTTCACCGTCTGTCGCCTTAGGGTTGCTCCGAAGGTGCAGCGGTGCTTTGGCTGCCTGGACTTCGGTCACATAAGGGCCTCCTGTCCACTGGGTAGGGGAGGGGCAAATCTGTGCCATAGGTGCGGCCAGGAGGGGCACGTGGCGCAGGGTTGCACCGCTCCCCGTCTTGCGTGATATGCAAGCGTAGGGGCTCTCTGCTAGAAGCCTTGGGCACCCTTCTGGGTCTGGTGTATAGTGAGTACCTACGAGGGGGCAGGGGTGACCCTGCACCTTCACGGTCCTCCAGGTCAACCTAAATAGGTGCAGGCTGGCACAGGACCTGCTTGTCCGGACCGCCGACTCGGTTCGGGCGGACGTTGTGCTGGTTTCAGAACCGTACAGGGTCCTCCCGGACTGGGTGGGCGATAGTTCGGGGTCTGCGGCTGTGTGGGTGACGGCGATCAACGGCTTGCGTCACGTGACCGACAGCGAGACCATTGGATACGGCTTTGCGGCCGTCAGGATAGAAGGGATAACGGTGTGCAGCTGTTATTTCTCGCCGAGACTGGGACCGAGGGAGCTGGACGCCGCCTCCATGAGCTGGAACTCGAAAGGGCCAGCTGGGGCCGGGCTGCCGTTGGGGAGACTTCAACGCCAGCTCGCCCGCGTGGGGTCCAGTCCTTTGATCCCAGGGGAAAGGGTGTTGCCCTTCAGGGGGTTTTTGACAGAATGGTATTAGTCCCGGTCAGGACCTCTGGGGGCATACCTTCGAAGGAAACGGTCGCACGTCTAAGATAGATATCTTGGCGTGCGATCTGGCGACTTTGCGTGGTGTGACGAGGAGTGAGGTTTTGGAGACCTACTCCGCGTCAGACCACAAATATCTGCTGCACACCGTGGGGGTGAGGGCCCCGTATCAGGTCCCCCGCGAAACAAGGGCGGGTTGGAGGGTGAATACCTTAGATTAGAACGCGCTCCTCGAGGCCTCCGACCGGCTCACGGCTGGCCTTCAAGCGCCTTTCTGGTACGAGGAAGAGATGGAGGTCTTCCTGGACGCCTGTGACGGGGCATGCTCTGCCAGTATGGACCCCCGCAGGCAGACTCCTGTGGCTAGGCGGTCAAAGGCGTGGTGGACCCCGGAAATCGCGGAACTCCGGCGACAGGCCAATCGGAAGCACAGGGCCTACCAGAGGGCGATGAAGCGGGATAGGCCCTGGACCGGGGTCCTCCGCGACGGCTACAGGGAGGCCAGGAAGGCCCTCCGAAGAGCCATTATCAAAAGCCGAATTGAAGCCTGGAAGAGCCTGTGTAGGCAGGTCGAAGGTGACGTGTGGGGTAAACCCTACAAGGCGGTGATGAGGATCGTTAAGCCTGGGTCGGACCCGCCGGTACTCTCGGCGGAAAAAGCCAAGGAGGTCGTCGAGGCGCTTTTTCCCAGGGCCTCTGGGGAGCCCCCTCTCCGGAGCTTCGACCCGGGGTGGGAGGCGGCTCTCGGGGGGTTTGAGCCGGTGGAAACTAAGGAGGTCGTTGAGGCTTGTTCGAAGCTCAGGGTAGACCGGGCTCCGGGTAGGGACAACGTCCCGGGAAGGGTGGTGGCGGCCATCATCCGGAAAAGGGCCGCGAGGTTGGCGTGCCTTTTCAACAGCTGTCTGCTGCGTGGGCACGTCCCCCACAGGATAATGGAGCAGATGCTGGTCAAGATCCGGAAGGGGGGAGGGACCCTGGGTCCCCCTCCGCGTACCAGCCCCTCTGCCTCCTCAGCGTGTGGGCGCAGACCTTCGAGATGGTCCTTAGGGTAAGGCTGATGGCCGCCATCGGGCCCGAAGGGCTTTCGGACAGCCAATACGGCTTCCGAAGTGGTCGAAACACGGCTCAGGCCCTCGAGGTGGTGGTGGGGGCGGCCAGGGAGGCGAGAGCCAAGCGTAGGTTCTGCGTCCTGGTCGCCCTTAACGTGAGAAACGCCTTCAACACCCTGAGGTGGAGGCATATCCTGGAGGCAGGAATTGCGCGGGGAATCCCGGCGTACCTTACCAGGATACTGGTGGGGTATTTCAGGGACCGCAGGGTGTGGTATCACACCGAGGTGGGGCCCAAATATCTTGTGGCCGAGATGGGGGTCCCGCAGGGTTCGGTGTGGGGCCCCACCCTGTGGAACCTCGCGTACGACGGGGTTCTCAGGTGCGTCCTTGCCCCGGGATGCCGGATTGTGGGGTACGCTGACGACATCGCCCTTGTTGCGACGGCGGGTACGATTGGGGTTCTCGAGGAGCGCGTAAACCACTCCATAAGGGTGGTTGTGAGAAGAAAATCGGGGACTTTAAGGTCACTGTCGCGGGGGCAGAGGTGAGACCCAGCACTCAGATAAAGTACCTGGGGGTCACCTTCGATGGGAGCCACATTTTCCGCGTGCACGTGGAAACTGTGGTTTCAAGGGCGGTACGGGTCATGGCGGCTCTGGCCCGTATCATGCCAAACATCGGGGGACCCGGACAGGCTAAGAGCATGTTTTATTATCGGGTGCCGGAGTCGATCCTATTGTACGCCTCCCCCGTCGCAGGGGGGGTCCTGCAGGTCAAAGACCCTAGTGGTTGATTCCTGTAGGACTCCTTGGAGGGTGGCGTCTCCACGTACCTGAGGCGCTGGCCGACCGATGCCGGTGATTGTAGGGTCACCAATCGGTAGTGGCATGCCACGAAGAACCGACCAGTGATCTAGACTGGTACCGCGGGGACCGGGGGCCCACCGAGGAGTGCCTCGGGCCCGGTCATGGGAAGGACCATCGCGGGGGCAGTAGTTGTTAGCTACATGCTGGCTAGAGGGCCCATTCTTGGCCTTCGACGTGGGAGCTGCGGATACAGCTCGGGCACCGACCTGCTATGTCGGTAGAGCGAGGGAAGGCGCTCGGCCCCACCAGTGACTTGTCGTCGGGCCCTACATCCCGGCGGCGTACTGGTAATCCTCGTCCAGACGGGGACGCGCCTGTGGTAGGCAGGAAACACACGGGAAACCCAGGGCTATTCTGTACGCCTCCCCCATTTGGGCGGAAGCGCTGGAGATTGAAACAAACAGGGCGAAACTTAGAAGGGCCCAGAGGGTGGGGCTGTCCCGGGTGGTGAAAGCATACTGCACCGTGTGCCTGGACGCCCTTAACGTTTTGGCGGGGGTTCCACCCATTGAAATGGTGATTAAGGAAAGGGCGGCCCTTTATGCGTTGGAAAGGAGGGTGATGGAAAGGGCCGACATGGCAGCTGCACTGGAGTGGGAAGTGCGGGGAAAAAGTCACATATGGGTGGATCGCCAGCATTCGTGAGTGCGTCGGAAGGAGACACGGTGCCCTCACGTACCATCTCACCCAGGCGCTTACCGGTCATGGATGTTTCAATGAGTTTAGACTTCGGATCGGCAAGGCGTGGTATGTGCTGGTACGGCTGCGGGGCGACAGACACGGCGGAACATACTCTCTGTGAGTGTAGAAAATGGGAGGGTAAAAGGAGGGTGCTGGCTGTGGCCCTCAGGGTGTGGAGGGTCACGGTCGGAGAGATGGGGAGGAAGATGCTGGAGAGCAACGAGGACTGGGAGAGGATCCGGGTGTATGCCTCGGAAATTATGAAGGAGAAAGTAGATTTCGAGAGGGAGATAGATAGAACCCGGCGAAGGGGCCTTTCCCCCCCCCCCTCCCCCTCCGCTGTCGCCGCCGCGGTAGTCTTCACCGCCCGGGAGATAGGGTCTGGTGTGACGCGTGGAGTGTCACCCAAAATTCGAAAATTAAGAGTAAAGTGCCCGAGGAATTGTGTCCCGAGTGAAACGGGAATGTGATCCACCTTTATCTATTTATTTATCTTTCTATATAGTTAATTATTTATTTTATTTATTTATTTATTTATTTATTTATTTATTTTATTTTAATTTATACATTTATTTATTTATATATTTATTTGTACATGTTAGAGCACTCAGGGGCTCTAACTTGGTGGTTCCGGACGAGGGAGAAGATAGGGTAGAGAGAATTGGTACAAGTTATCAAATTAACTTTTTTATTATGAAAATACAAATTACAAAAAACTTAAACAGAATAAAGAAATATATAGGGACGACGGCTCAACCCTTCGGCCGCGTCTCCTCTTTTCCTTTCCTTCTAAGGTCTTCTGTAACAAAAATTATACAAGAAGTATAATTATTTGCGGACAGCTATTATGTTAACGCGCTCGTCAGCTGTTTATCTCTCGCTCCAAGCGACCGTATGGTGTGCTCGAAGGAGAGTTAACTGCCGATTTGGCACAGAAACAAGTGGACTGTATTATTTTGTTTTGGTCAGTGACATTTGCTCGCTACGAGTTCACCGACGCGCACGTAACCGGTAGACGAGATTGTCCTTCGTTCTACCGGGTTCGCTCAGCAATGCCACGGACGGGAAACCAAATGGAGGTTGTAAGGCTCCAAATGGCTATATCCCGCGAGCACGCTCACCGTGCGGGTGACTTTCAGACGCCACCCACGCAAGAGGACGCTTCGTCCTGATACGGGTACCTCGTCGGCGGTTCCTCAGGAACGGCCTGCGGCCTACCCACGCAGCTGTCTCGTCAGCGTTTCCTTATCCTGAAGGAAACGCCCGGCAGCCCGCCGTGTTTCCCTCGTCGGCGGTTCCCTTCACGAGGAACTGGCCTGCGGCTCGCCGAATTAGGACGACGTCCTTTGCAATCACTAACCACCCTACGGTCACAGCCCAGTGTGGTTAACTCACAACTGGTAGTGGGTGTAGCGGTGGAAGGACGGTGCTTCGAACCCTTTGCTCACAGTGGTCGCTTGTGCTCTACCTTGTCACCTCACGACCGGAATCTCTGGAGCGGGTTCTCTAAAGCCCGGTGCACGGTGAACACCGCGAAGGGATATCAATACCTGGGTATCTACCTTCCGGTTGCTCCTACGCCGTACGGCTTGAACGGGTCGTCGAAACTACCACTCCACCGGTCGGTGCACTCTATGTGGTACACCAGACGGGTGGTCCGAGTGGGTTCTTCGTTCCCTTCGAACGGTGAACCACCACCAGGAAATATCAGTATATCGATATTTCCGTTACAGTGGCTCTAACCGTATTCACTTGGAAAGATCTCAAGGTGCTGAACACCGATTCCCCAACGTCGCAGTCGCGGCAACGAATTGCAACGTTCAATCACAATCCTGCGTCTACGATCGCGTCACGCGCGGCGTGTACTGCGATCGCTGCAACGACAGGCAGATTGTCCTTTATATTCCGTGGGAAAATCTCAAGTCGCTTTGACGAGATTTTCCTTGAATGAATCTACTTGCTGTCCGCGTACTAACAAAGAGTGAGCTGAAGGCTTCGACTCTTCGGAGCTCGTGCGTGAAAATGGAGCGAGATCGCTAACAGGTCTGCTCCCGATCGTCGACGGCTCAGTACTGAACCGTGACGATCTGCAAGCAGCGACGGCCCGGCTGGTCTCCGTCGCGCAAGCGCAGAACCGCGTAGCGAAGAATCGCGCTGCTGGGCCCGGGCGGCTACGCGCTGCATGGCCACGATGCGGCGCTGCCGCGATTCGGCCGTCTATCTCGATTCGATAAATCGATTCTTCTCTCTCTCTCTCGGCGCTAACAACACGATTTCTGGAATTTATTCTCCGAATCCAGAATTCCAGTGAAGCTGGCTAGCAAAAACACGTAAACGGCCGCGGTTTACTGAACTGACGATGAAAAAATTCTTCGTCAGCAGAACCTTCTAAAATTACGCGAATTCATTATAGATACGGGAATCGCGGCCGAGTTTTTCCTTCTCGGACTCACGCGATATTTAAACAGTACATCTTATTAATTATATTTTTTCTTTTTACTTTATTTATTTATTTATTTATCTATTTATGTTTAAATATCGATTAAAATGCGATAGTTAATTTAAATCCGAAACAATTCGTTACCCGGTTTGTTTTCGGTTACGCGACCGACCAGGAAGATTCTAGGTCGACGCGTCCGCTATTCAAAATATTAGAGGACAGAAAACACGGTTCTCGAGGTTTTCTGCAAAATCACGCGAACGATTAATTAACGTTCAATTTTGAAACAAGCGGTTTAAACGCCCAAGTTTAGAGAAGGTACGAAAATTCTATAATAGACAAAGACGGACGAGAGACACGGCGACAGCGCCGCGTGACGGAAGACTCTCCCCACTCACGCGCTCACTTTTGGCAGCTCGTGCTCGTCCGTCACTCGCTATCAAACCACTGCCACGAGCACTTCGGTATCCGAACACGCTCAGCAGTCGCATATACAAATAATTCGAGCTATCCGACCCGAGTCGAATTCTTCGACTACCCTCGGAGAGGCAAAGGAATTATTTGAGAGTTATAGTACCGAGCCAGTCGGTACCCGACCGAGCTCTGTAAGCAGACTTATTTAATTCGGAATAGGCTCGAAGTAATTCGAGTGCTTCCGGGGAATCGATCCATAAACAGGTGTGGGAAGAAACCCTGAGTGGACTCAATCGTTTCCCCAGGGATAGAGGGCTAAGCTCATCCCAATTTATAGGTGCGAGGTTCTTCGCACTTTTCTTAGTGCACGACTCCATAATCCAGGTGTGGGAAGAAACCCTGAGTGGAATCATCGTGCACTAGAGGATCGAGGTACAAACTCCTTCCTCCAATTGGCTGTCAGAAACGGCGTTGAACCCACCATACAGGAGTGAACAATACCCTGGGTGGATTTGCCGTCTTCCAGTCGAAGCGGGACACTTTTTTAAACCCCAGCTATCGGCGAAAGCTAGGACACGTCTAAACATCTCCAGGGAGTACGGTCCCTGTGCGTAGGACGGAGCATCCGACAAAGCAACGTGGTCTCAGGCCCAACCGTAAGTCGACCTAAGGGCGCCGTTGACAAGCCTGCACCACACAGTGCCGTACGCACTTACGAAGGCGGTGAAGGGCCGGGGACCGGCTGAAAGGTTGGAGCCTTACAACCTCCCTCCGATCACCTTTTCCTGCGACAGGCATACATCAAAGTCAGAAATTGCAGTCAGAAATTGCAGTCGTGAAATTAGACAAGCAGAAATCTCGTACACGACAATAATAAGCAAGCGATTCCCGATTTAACGGGAACGCTCACACATACAGCCCACTAGCTTAGCTGCGCATCGCGGCGGCTGAAATCCCCGCTCCTGGGTGCGACAAGCACAGACCAGACGAGCGCGGAAGAAAGTAAGACACACAGCGTGACTCACGTTCACAGGTATTTAACGCCTATTCGTGTCTCTTTCTGTTACAGGTTTACCAAACAGGATTAACTGCAGCGGCGTCTGGCTGGGCAGATAATAAATACGTAATCTCTGTTGTCAAACGCTCGACCAAAAAGCGTCGCTTCGAAGCCTCTGGCAAACCATAACGTCGTTATGGGAACCGACTCGGCCCCAAACCCGAGACGCTCAAGTTCCGCAAACGACGGGCGAACCAAACAAATGCGGATGCCAGTATGCGGATTCTGCACTGGGGCACACAGTCTGCCTCAATGCACCAATTTTCAAGTCCTGACGCCAAAAATGGGTCACCACTACGTGCAGAACCGCATGGCCTGCGTGCTATGCCTCGACCTTTCTCATACGGCATCACAATGTCAGAGACCCCAGGAATGCCATCGGTGTAGGGGGAAGCATCTCCTGCACTATGAGGGACTGCGGGAACAAAGTTATACGAGGCCGCAGGCGCAAAATACATACGGACAACGTGACGAGAGCGATTACAACGCTCAACCACGAAGGACGGCCGTGTCGAAGCCGAAAGGAAAACCTTGGACTTCGAAGGCCTACAAGAAACCGGCCTCGACATCGCACTGTACCGCGCTCGGTACAGGCGCACCGAGGACCGTGCTGCTAGCCACGGCACGAGTACGCGTGTTCGGAGAGAACGGTGCATCGCGAATCGCGCGAGCACTGTTAGACCAAGGATCGGAGACGTCATTCGTTTCCGCAGGTCTGGCAAACGACCTCCGATTGAAACGCGTACGTACCCCAGCCACGGTATCGGGCTTGGGGGGGGGGGCGGCCAGACGCAGCAAATAAAATATAGCGTCGGTTTAAACCTCGGCTCGATAAACGAGTCGAAACCGATATGTGTCGCTCACGCGTACGTCGTGCCGAAAATCACGACCTACCGCAACACGTCGGCGAACGCGAGTGTTTACAGTGCGTTCCGAGGTTTACCGTTAGCCGATCCAGAAGCCAGGGCCGATCCTACGATCGAAATTCTGATCGGAGCGGATTTATATGCTCAGGTGATTCGTTCGGGCTTCCGACGAGGGGCGAATGAAGGTTCGATCGCCCAAGAAACGGCGTTTGGCTGGGTTATATCCGGCCCTATACACGCTGAAAGCGACGGCCAGAATACGGTAAGAACGCTGCATTGCACCGTTCTCGAATCGCTGGATTATGCGATTCGACGATTCTGGGAAACCGAAGAAATCCCCTCGACCTCGGTGCGGTCCAAGGCGGAAGAAGAGTGCGAAGCACTCTTCCGAAGAACCGTCAAACGGGACAAAACCGGACGGTTTATAGTCCGATTGCCCGGCAATCACCCGAGACCGGACGAAGCGTTAGGACACTCGGTCCACATAGCGCTGTCCGCCCTCGCGCGGATGCGGCGTAACTTGGCCGCGGCGACGCCCCTCGACAGAGAATACGCGGAGTTCCTCGCGGAGTACGAGTCCTTAGGTCACATGACTGGGCTTTAGCCGATTGACCAGAATCGACTGTACATTCCGCATCGAGCGGTCGTACGCACGGAAAGTGCAACGACCAAACTGCGCGTTGTGTTCAATGCAACCAGCAGAACGGTCGGAGGGCGATCCCTAAACGACGTCCTGCATGTCGGACCAAAATTACAGAACGATATCACCTCGGTTTTAACGAGGTGGCGTCTGTATGAGTACGTTCTGGTGGCAGATATCGAGAAGATGTTTCGGCAAATCCTCGTCGCCCCACAGGACCGTCGTTTATAATGCATCGTATGGCGCGCGTCAAACGACGAAAAGCTCAAAGCTTTCGAATTGAATACCGTAACATACGGTACGGCGTGCGCCCCATATTTAGCGATGCGTACCCGCCTCGAATTAAAGGAACAGGATGGAGAGAGGTATCCTCTCGCCGCTCCGATCCTCGAGAGGGACATATACGTCGACGTCGTATTTATGGGAGCGTCCAACAAAACCCTGCTAGAGAAAATTCGCAAGCAAGTCTGCGATCTCCTACAGGGCGGTGGGTTCAAGTTGAGAAAATGGGCTGGAAACTCCGCGAAATTATTGCGGAACATCCCCCAAGGTGCTCACTCCCACGCCGTAGAACTCACTCTGTTCGACGATTCCGAACTAAAAGTGCTTGGTCTACGATGGATCCCATCCGGAGACTACTTCCATTTCGATCTGCAACGGTTTCAACCGTCTGCGTTACCGATGACAAAAAGAAATTTGTTCTCGGAGATCGCGAAGCTCTTTCGATCCCTCGGCTGGTTATCACCAGTCGTAATCCGTGCAAAAATTCTGATGCAGTCCCAATGGCTGGAGAAAATCCAGTGGGACGACCAAATTTCCACGGACACGCAAAAACGTGGAACACGTTTTGCAGGGATTGGAGCAGTCTCAAAGAACTAAAATTCCCGAGATGGATCCAATACGGAGCCGACGCAGTTACTGTGGAACTACACGGATTCTGCGATGCATCACTCGCTGCCTATTCGGCCGTCACTTACTTACGTGTGACGACGAAATATAATGACGTGTTTACGACATTAATCATGGCAAAGACACGAGTGGCTCCGATGAAAACACAGTCTATCCCCGTCCTGGAATTGAATGGGGCTGTGTTACTTTCCGAGCTCATAGTGCACGTGAAACGGTCATTCCCCATAGAAATGAGCCGCATAATCTGCTGGACAGATTCCACGATTGCACTCGCTTGGTTGAAAAAGCATGCGTCGACATGGAAGGTTGTGATAGCCAACCGTCTGTCAAAAATTCAGACCATGCTCCCAAAAGCTGAATGGCGGCACGTTCCCACGCGCTTCAATCCAGCGGATCTGAATTCGCGAGGTGTAGACGCCGCAGAACTCATTCAGTCCGAATTATGGATTTCCGGGCCGAAATGGCTTCGACAATCAGAGGAAAATTGGCCGAAATCGCCAGCCTCGCTCGAGACCGAGGAGGGTAAACGCGTATCGCAAACCCTCGTGGCCACTCCGGAAAAGGAATGGAACTTAGTTTTCCGATTTTCCCAATGGAGCAAGCTACAACGTGTGACTGCCTATTGCCTCCGATTCCGGAGGCCGGCGGTCGGAGAACGAAGGTCATTCGATGCAAAAGTTGTCGAAGCAGCGGAAATGCAGCGTGCAACGGAAAGAATTGCACGCTACTTACAGCGTACGCATTTCGCAGAAGAGTACCGGTGCTTGAAAAAGCGCAAAGGGAATCCCTGCGACATCTCCTCTAAAAGCTCTAAACCCTTTTCTCGACGATAAGGAAGTCTTACGAGTGGGTGGAAGTGTTGGAGAATGCGACGCTTGCATGGGAAACCAAACACCCGATTATCCTGCCGAAACATCATGTATCTAACATGATAATCAGGCAATGCCACGTGGATACGTGGCACGGGGGTTTACAATTGACCATGTACACGGTGAGACAGAAATTCTGGATCATCGGCTGCCGAAACGCGGCACTCACGGTTATCCACCAATGCATACGATGCGTGAGATGGCAAGCAAATACCTTCACGCAAATCATGCAGGATTTAATACCGGAGCGCAGTCGCGCGGCACGACCTTTCTCAAACTGCGGAGTCGACTACGCGGGACCGTATCGGGTCCGCGACTCCGCCGGTCGTGGGAAAACGGCTCATAAAGCATACATAGCAGTGTTCATCTGCTTCGCTACGAGAGCCGTGCACATCGAACTCGTCCATGATTATACGACGAGTGCATTTCTGGCCGCGATTAGACCGATTTATCGCCCGCCGAGGAGTTCCGTCCTGTATGTTCAGTGATAACGGAACGAACTTTCGTCGGAGCAGGTCGGGAATTGAAGGAACACTTCAATACGGTGTATCAAACTCCAGAAATGCGAACGAAGTGCGGTCAAAAGGGCATTAAGTGGAGATTTAATCCACCCAGTGCGCCCCACTTTGGTGGTATGCAAGAAGCCGGCGTGAAATCGGTGAAACATCACCTGAAACGCATCATCGGCGAATTTACACCCACAAGCGAGGAAATGCATACCCTCCTCTGCAAGATCGAGGCGAGTCTGAATTCGCGACCGATTGCCGCTTTGAGTGACTGTCCCGAGGATTATGCGCCTCTCACGCCGGGCCACTTCCTAATAGGCGGACCGATGAATGCACTTCCGGTCGAGTCAGTGGAAAAGGAAAATCTCTCGCGGCTTACGCGATGGAGAGCAATCCAGAAATTCCACGAGCAGCTCTGGAAACATTGGACGCGAGATTATCTCACGCACCTCCAGAAACGCTATAAGTGGCGCACCACCCAAGTGCAGTTAAAACCGAATGACTTGGTTTTAGTGCAAAACCCTCTTCTCTCCCCGAATCAATGGGAAATGGGACGAATCGAGGAAGTATTACCGGGCCGAGATAGGTGCGTGCGTGTAGTTAAAGTACGTACAGTTACGTCTACATACACACGTCCGATTACACGGTTGTGTAAACTGCCCGTCGATGAGTCAACATCGACAACGGCCGGCGAAGACGCACACGGGATAAACGAAGACCCGAATTCCGCTGAGTAAGTACAGTTAAACTTTTACAATAGAAAGTTGTTGAAAGTGTACTTCTACCTTCTCTACGGGCTTTACGCGACGTGACCGCCACCTACGCCTCCCATTCTTGTTGCACGGACCGTGCAAGGAGGGGCGGTATATTTAAATATCGATTAAAATGCGATAGTTAATTTAAATCCGAAACAATTCGTTACCCGGTTTGTTTTCGGTTACGCGACCGACCAGGAAGATTCTAGGTCGACGCGTCCGCTATTCAAAATATTAGAGGACAGAAAACACGGTTCTCGAGGTTTTCTGCAAAGTCACGCGAACGATTAATTAACGTTCAATTTTGAAACAAGCGGTTTAAACGCCCAAGTTTAGAGAAGGTACGAAAATTCTATAATAGACAAAGACGGACGAGAGACACGGCGACAGCGCCGCGTGACGGAAGACTCTCCCCACTCACGCGCTCACTTTTGGCAGCTCGTGCTCGTCCGTCACTCGCTATCAAACCACTGCCACGAGCACTTCGGTATCCGAACACGCTCAGCAGTCGCATATACAAATAATTCGAGCTATCCGACCCGAGTCGAATTCTTCGACTACCCTCGGAGAGGCAAAGGAATTATTTGAGAGTTATAGTATCGAGCCAGTCGGTACCCGACCGAGCTCTGTAAGCAGACTTATTTAATTCGGAATAGGCTCGAAGTAATTCGAGTGCTTCCGGGGAATCGATCCATAAACAGGTGTGATTTGCTGTCTTCCAGTCGAAGCGGGACACTTTTTTAAACCCCAGCTATCGGCGAAAGCTAGGACACGTCTAAACATCTCCAGGGAGTACGGTCCCTGTGCGTAGGACGGAGCATCCGACAAAGCAACGTGTTCTCAGGCCCAACCGTAAGTCGACCTAAGGGCGCCGTTGACAAGCCTGCACCACACAGTGCCGTACGCACTTACGAAGGCGGTGAAGGGCCGGGGACCGGCTGAAAGGTTGGAGCCTTACAACCTCCCTCCGATCACCTTTTCCTGCGACAGGCATACATCAAAGTCAGAAATTGCAGTCAGAAATTGCAGTCGTGAAATTAGACGAGCAGAAATCTCGTACACGACAATAATAAGTAAGCGATTCCCGATTTAACGGGAACGCTCACACATACAGTCCACTAGCTTAGCTGCGCATCGCAGCGGCTGAAATCCCCGCTCCTGGGTGCGACAAGCACAGACCAGACGAGCGCGGAAGAAAGTAAGACACACAGCGTGACTCACGTTCACAGGTATTTAACGCCTATTCGTGTCTCTTTCTGTTACAGGTTTACCAAACAGGATTAACTGCAGCGGCGTCTGGCCGAGCAGATAATAAATACGTAATCTCTGTTGTCAAACGTTTCGAAATAAAAGGCTTAGTCGAGTCATTCTTTTGTTTTCGAGTCTGAGTTTTGTTTTGTTTTTGTTTTGTTTTCAGATTTACACCTGGAATAGAGAAGAAATTAAAACTATTATTATATATATTCGTTGTTTCTGCTTCACCTTATTTTACCTTACTTTACTTTAGTTTATATTTTATTATATTTTATTATATTTTATTTTATATTTTTACTTCATGAGGTTTTTACTTTTACTTCTTCCCGACCCACAGGATATAAGGCGTTTCGCTTTCACTTTACACGATAGCCACGTTCTTTTAGTATTTGCCTCATTACCACATGACACATGTTTTGATTTGCACGTCACCCTGGCGTGTATTAGTCTTAGCCCAGGTCATGGGCAGGGTCCACATTTTACGTACGTTCTATCAAATCATTCATTTGGTCGTTTTCGGTTATATCATCTTGTTTTTGTTTTCTTTTACCCTCTGACCTTATTTCTTATTTCTTATTCTTATTTCTACTTTTACAAATCTTTCTATTTTTACACAAATTTTTACTACTATTATATAATATTCCTTTTCTATCTATGTATTTATTACCTCTTGCACAATACTGCAGTTTTGTTTTGTTTTTATTTTATTTCATTTTACTCTGATCTATAACCTTATTCGGCTTTATTTTATCTTACTTTACTCTACTTATTTTATTTATTTATTTATTTAGTTATTTTAGTTATTTTACTATTACTTCATTTTATCTTACGTATTTATTTATTTATTTATTTCATTTTACTTCTCTGTAGTATATCTTTTGTATACTAGCTATTTCGATTCGATTTGATTTTATTCCCACCTTATACTCGTACCCCTAAATAACGTTGGCGAAAATTAGAACTAGGGATAGGCGAGATTTTCAGATGGAGGCCGTCGGTCGGATAGGGAATCGACGGTAGGTAGAAGAGAAAATGAGGCGACACACCTTAGTAGGGTGTGTGTACCGACGGCCGGAGAGTTACCCGGGGCCGGCAGGACCGCCCACCCCAGGGAGTTACCAGCGGCCGGTCAGGTGCAAGAGGGCGGCACTGGAGAGGGGTAAGTACCTGCCAAGCCCGACGGTCGGTATTATGCCGCTCCCATGTGCAGTGCTGACTGCCGGTAAGTTACCATAAAGGGACGGATAGCGGCTGGACTTTGCAGGCAGCGATCTCCCGCTGTCGGTAAATTATCTGGCGGAAGTGTTAAATACCATAGCTTGATATCAAATCACAGATTTCAGTCTCATTGCATTTTATTTAAATTTAAATTTTATTTAAATTTTATTTAATCATATTTTTATTTTTATTTTTATTCTATTTTATTTTAGTTTATTTTATATTAATTAAATTTTAAATTTTATTTACTTTATTTAGTTCATTCTATTGATTTTTATTCTTTTCATTTCATAATATAATATTTTATTTTGACTTATTTAATCTTAGTGTACATTACCTGTTTTCTTTTTTTTTTCTCTATATCTCTATCTGTATTCCCTTGATTTTACTTTATTTTATTTATTTAAATTTTATCATTTGATCTCATTTATTTATTTAGTTTTCATCTCCAATATCCTTTAAATCACTGATATAGTACATACTACATGGAAATTAATTAAACATTGCATTTATTTAACTTAGTCAGCTTTACTGGTTCCTATTTTTATTTTTTCCTTTCGCATTTACTCTGTCATGTATTTTACTTATCTCATATCTCATCTATTATTTGGTTACCATTTATACATACAAGTTTCTAGTTTCTATCTGCTACTCATTACAACAATATATTATATCTATACCACTACCATATACAGGGTGTTCGGCCACCTCTAGCAAAAATTTTAATGAGCGATAGTAGAGGCCAAAATAAGACGAAAATCAAGAATACTAATTTGTTGATGGAAGCTTCGTTAAAGTTATTAACAATTAAATTCAAAATTTCAAATCGTTCTGGAAAAATTATTTTCGGTTGCGGGGTCAATTACAATTAGTTTTTGTCATTAGACATACCCACGAAATCCTGCCCACTTTCGAGAAAAAATAGAGAATGTGTGAATTTATTCGACAAAATTAAAAAATTGCAAATCGTTGTTGGAAAATTATTTTCGGTTGTAGGGTTCAATTACAGTCATTTTTGGTGAATAGACATACCCCCGAAATCTTGGGCATTTCGGAGAAAAAAATTCAGTACGGGCGGAACTTTAAACGTTAATAACTTTTTAACGAAGCTTCCATCAACAAATTGGTATTCTTGATTTTTGTCTTATTTTGGCCTCTACTATCGCTCATTAAAATTTTTGCTAGAGGTGGCCGAACACCTTGTATATGAGCAACGTATATTTGTATATATATTTTTATATTTTATTTATATTATTTATTTATTTATATTTATATTTTGGCGTTTTCTACCTACATACATGGTTTTCATGCCACAGTATATTCTCAGCTTCCCCGGTCTTAGGGGACTGATGTCTCCGTAGTTCTTTTAATTGAATCTACATCACATTTTGTGTATTTCTGCGTTATGGTTTTCTGCATATTTTACTGTCCTTTCATTTCGTTCAAATCTCATTTATGTTGTTAGTATGTTATACCTTTTCCACCTTTGACTGATAATTAATTTTATTCTTACTTTCACTTATTTTCTTATCTTACTCATCCATTCATTTATTTATTTTTCCTTAGTTACCTATATTCATACTGTTAAAAGTAATGGATATATACTTTTAACGAATGAGTCCGGATAGAGGTGTGGGAGTTTTATAGGGGAAGTGAATCGGACACAAATGGCTTTCTTTTCGCCGGCCTTTTAGACCGACCTTTTATTACAAAAACAAATGAAAACCAGAAAATCAAATTAACGATTATAATAAAACAAAACTGACGAGACTGTCCAAAGAATTAATTTGGCCTCGTGTCTGGCCTAGCTCGATGCTGGGTCGCCGAACTCGCAAGATTGAGGCAGGCCAAGATTCCTATGAACAGAAAAACACGACTATGTGTTAGACACACGTACACGGTATACGTATCTTCGTCGCGCTCGTTTGCTCGCGCTCCTGGCTTCGGAATTCGAACGTACCGGAGCGGAGAATTGTAAACTTGTCGTAAATTACGAAATATAACAATGGACTGTATTTTGGCTAGGAAAAGAATTAAACTTCTTTTCTTCGCCGATTCAGTGGTCGATTTCCCAGTGGACGGGGATGCAAGAGGAGGTTGTAAGGCTCCTAATGCACTGTTCCCGTGAGTATGCACACTGAGTCTGTGCGTCGAGTCGCACTGCAGTGCACTGCACGACCGTCAATCTGCGGCTTCTCTTAACACGTTCCAACAGATGACTTATTTGGCCGAGAGTTACACTGCGAAGCCCGACAGCACGTTGTTCACTGCACGAATACACTACTCGACGTGATACGTTGCACTATTTTGAACTACGCGGGGGCCTGACCCACGACTCCGTTACTTCTCCGTACTGGTGCTCCTCTATACGTTACACCGGCGGGATCTATAGAAATAAGGAGGCGAAGACCGAAAATCACACGTCCAAAATGGACGTGGACCTGACTACAGTGAGCCCACCTGGAGGTACACCACGTAGGTGCCTCCCTTTGGTGTCTCCTAAGCCGAAGGGCAATCACACAAAAGTATGGACGGTACCGCCGACTTCTATATGATTCAACGTGTATACGTTGGAATCGACCGTTAAATTCCGCACAGGAGGGATCGAACACCCTATTGGTGTATTCTCGAGCCCTCCAAGATATGCAGTAAATTTAAACTAATTAAACTCGATCGAGATTTGCTCGAACGAGAATCAGGTGAACTTGCACCAATCGAGATGCGAATCGTGTTTTCCAAGCAAGGTGGGAATGAATTTCCGACCTTTTCGAGCAAGGCTCACTACACCCTTTGAAACAGCAGTCTTTATGGCTTTCTCGCACGAGGATCTTCCCTCTTAAATCGCGATTAACTTCTGATCGAATATGATCGGGAACCGATGCGTCTCGTTCAGAAGTCGCCGTAAGAATGTTACGGATTGACAGCCGAAGACGTCGCCGTGGTACTCTTACTGGTCGTTCCGTGGCGATGTCTGAATTTCGGCCGTCTCTCCTTGTCACATTATTGGCGCACTACTCTCTCACGGTACTGACGTCACTAACACCGTTAGCACACTCGAATCGAAAGGTAATGAGCCGTTACCGATGCCAGAAAAACTAATAATAAACGCGTTTTTCAATCACCGTTCGCTATACAAATCCAATTAGAGATAATCTCTTGGTTATTGTACGTTAACAGGATTATCATAATTGCGGCCGAGGCTAATCGCTCGGCATTATGCAATCTTTAAACACATACTGTTTAAATAACGCGTTAATTCGTTGTTAAGAAACGGCGGTTAAATTCTCGCGTGATCTATTGAAAAAAGGGGACATTTCTTATACGGTGTTGTCCTCAGTGTTCGCGACATTCCAGAGCCTTCTCTGCGTCGTAACCTGCTTCGGAAGCAATACCGTGTAGAAAAAGTCCAAATTTACCTTCGATAATAGTCACGCGATCGGCTCCAGTAACGGTTCCATGAGAACCGGTGTTACTACGCCGAAATAACAGAGAGGATTCAAAATTAATACGAGACAGAAAATTTCCCCTCTCGCGATCGCGGATAAGAGGGTCTGTCTCGAAAATCACTTGCTATCTGGTTCTCGACGAGTGCGCTTCTTCCAAGCCGACCTAGTCCAACACCGCGATCACGGTATACGCGAAATTAAATTCGTTTAATCGTGTAGTTACACCACAGAACCGAAACGGAACGAGATTAAGACTGTGGTAAATTCAGAAAGAATTAACCTAGTCGGATTTCGTACCTCACGGTTTCGTGAGTTAAGTGATCGTCGTGTATAGAACCGTTCTGGAAAAACGCAGTATTGAAACAATTTATAGTGAACAACCGGTGGCAGATCATAATCGTGTGTGCACTTTAACAGTGTTCGATTATCGCCACCGTTGTGTCGATTGTTTCAAATCAAAAGCGATTTCCCACTTGAACACCCGGTGGCTGATAACAATGGTCGTAACATTTAAATAGTGTTCGATTGTCGCCACCGTTGCGTGGAAGGCACGTACCGCTGTAATCAGCTGTCGTGCAACGAGAACCGAAGAAAAACTTCTCGGTTTTCCTTGAACTTTGTGCGATTCAAACACTCTGATAGGGGCCTTTGGGCGTATACCCTGAGTGGGATTGTCGTTTCCGAGGGTCGAAATCTCAGTTTGAGTACCACCCCCATAGGGGCCTTTATTCGGCGCATACCCTGGGTGCTCTCGGCTGAATTCGATTAGCTCGAACGTCGGTCACTCATCACCAGTGTGTACGGACACTCGGTGTAGAGCGACGTTCAAAGGGCACCGTGGTGTAAGCACCTTAACGTCCAGACGCTTCTAGCGCAGTTAAGGGCTTGCATCACACCGGTCCCGTACGGACCAGGAAACGACGCTGAATCACGGAGTGGACAATTTTGGAGCCTTACAACCTCCAACTGTTGTCACCTCCAGCCAAAATTCAAGCCAGCAGCAGTGGGAAGATCGAGGCTCAAATCTTGTCTTCCCCCTCTGCTGTTATAAAATTTTCCAGAACTGCAGTCGAGCGTTTATCGATCACACCAGAAACGGTTAATCAGTCGAACGTTTGTCGATCACACGAGAAACGGTTAAGAATACAGTCCACACACACAGTTGCGTATCGCTGTGTAGGAATCCCGCTCCTGTTATCATAAAGAGAGACAGGAGCGTGTGGATTGACGCGAGTCAGACAACGCGACGAGCGTTGTCACCTTTCTCAACCAAATTTCGGTTTCTTTTGTTGCAGAAGACCGAGACGAGAGCCGTAGTGCCTGAGGAACGGCCCGGTTTTCTTTTGGTGGTGGGTTTTCTTTAAATATAAATTTTCTTTCTTTCTGATTCTGTTTATTTAATTTTGGGTTTTTGTTTTAATTTTCAATTTTTAAATAAACGGCCTAGTCGCTGGACTAGGCGAAAGAAAGTTACAAGTGTACCATTCACTTTCCCACACATTCCCACTCCCTCGTAATTCGGACACCTCGTTAAAGGGTGAGAGCGATATTAACTCGCACCTATTTTAACAAAGGTCCTTCGAGCCGGATACACGAGGTTGAGTGGAATAGGGACAGGTACACACTCTTACACGTGTCGAATATTCACGTAAGAGGTTAGTTCGAGCTGATTAATCCTCGATAAACTCCAACAATGGCCGTGGCTAAAGAATCCACGTGGACGGAGGTTGATGAGCACATAGGAAACTATGTGCGAAATTCACCACCGCCTTAGCAAGTTGGGTACTAACCTGAAAAAACAGGCAGAGCGAATTACTCGGTGAGGCTTCTCGAGGAAAAGCTCGAATATGCCAAAAACTTTATGGAAGGAGATAAACGATCGGTATTCAGACGCCCGCAAGCTTCTAAAACCGGCGCAAAGGCAGAGTCATGATTTCTTTAAACAGAATGTTATCTTTGACCGCCGAGAACGATTTCCAAGATTTCATGGATTTCGTAAGCACGGAAATTGACCGACTTACCGCTGACAAAGCCGCAGCGGTGTCGGTCGAGCATTGCAACGTACCGATCGAGCTCCCCCAAGCAGCGAATACCCAAATTCGGTGGTGATCCTCGTGAATGGGAACATTTCGAGGATCTGTTTACCACCGGGTGATTAATAATGCTGCACTGGGAGACATCCAACGGTTGTATTTTTAAACGCCTGCCTTGAGGGGCCGGCTGCTGCAACCGTTGCTTCCCTCCCAGTAGTGGGTCGCAACTTCACGGAAGCGTGGGCGAGGCTGAAGAACGAATTCGGCCTACCACGCTTAGTCACTGGAAAGCTGTTGGACAAGCTTTTATATCTGAAGCCTATTGATATGAATGACTTGACCAGCATGCAACAAGTGACCGTGGGTTGCACCCAAGCCATTGCTGTTCTGGATACCAAGGGTACACCGGAACAGCAACGAGACTGGCTCCTCGCTCATTGGGTGAAGCAACATTTCACCCCCGAAATGGAGCTGGAATGGCAAATACGCTAGACCTCTCGTCCGAATATCCTACGTTCGAGGACGTAAGGAAGTTCGTTGACAAACGGTCACGTGCCTTGCTCTCAATGAACGAGGAGCGCAGAAAAGCAGCGCTGGGGCTTCCAACAAAAACCACGCACAATCGAAGCTCGGTGCGCGATAACGGCACCGCTTCGAGAAACGTGAGAAGCCACAACGTTGTCATGGAACACGTCCAGGCTGAAAAGCCAAGGGAAACGGATTCAGACAACGTTAGGCATGTTGGAAAACCGGCCACGAAACCGTGCGGGTTCTGTAACGGGCCGCACGGTTTGACGAACTGCAACCATTTCGGGCTATTGACTGCAAAAATGCGCAGTCAATATGTCAGACACCGTCGGTGGTGCTTACAATGCTTGGGCACCACTCCACACGGTGACGAAATGCAGGAGTTCGACGGCATGTACGAAGTGCGGCGGGATGCATCATCCCCTGCTGCACTTCGACCAAGAACGGGAACCTCAGCGGAACCAGCCGATACCAACTCCTGAGTTCGGCAACCGTGAGGAGAGGCTTTCAAACGCTCCCATCCCGCCGGCCTACGAAACCGAGGCCGAAGGCCAATTACTCGGCGAGTGCTAAAACGACACCCGCCTCGACATCGCATTGTACCGCTCTCGGTACAGGCGCACCGAGGCCAGTGCTTTTAGCGACAGCTCGAGTACGAGTATTCGGCAAAATGGTGCGTCGCGAATCGCGCGCGCGCTACTTGATCAGGGATCGGAAACTTCCTTCATAGCCGCGAACTTGGTCAATGACCTTAAGCTCGCGCGGAGGAAAACCCCAGCCACGGTGACGGGCCTGGGGGTGACCGAACCCAATCGATCAAATACAGTGTCGGACTGAGTTTAGGCGAAAGAGACGGTAGGAAACCGATGTGTGAGGTAGATGCGTATGTCGTGTCTCAAATCACGACGTACGCGACTCCATCGGTAGGAACGCTCGGTAACAAAGCGTTCCATGACCTACCGCTCGCCGACCCCGACCCCACGTCTGATCAAACCATTGAAGTTTTGATCGGCGCGGACCTGTATGCGCAGATTATGCGATCTGGTTTCCGTCGAGGAACCGACGCAGGTCCCATCGCCCAAGAAACTGCATTCGGCTGGGTAATATCCGGGCCGATAGAAGCAGGGGCGGCGTTCAGAACACGGTGCGGACACTGCACTGCACCGTACTCGAAACGCTGGATCAAGCGGTTCGAAGGTTCTGGGAAATGGAAGAAATTCCCGCAACCTCCATGCGCACTAAAGCAGAGGAGGAATGCGAAGAATTCTTCCAAAAAACCGTTACCCGTAACGAAACAGGTCGGTTTGTAGTCCGACTACCCCTCAATTACCCGAGACCGGAGGAGGCGTTGGGAAATTCATTCCACATCGCGCTCTCTGCTCTCACAAGGCTGAGGAGGAAACTGGACACGAACCCGACCCTCGGTAAAGAATACGCAGAGTTTCTAGCGGAGTATGAGTCGTTAGGTCATATGACGCGCATAAAGCCCATTGACCAAACTAGACTCTATATTCCGCACCGAGCGGTCATTCGTACGGACAGCGCGACCACCAAACTGCGGGTCGTATTCAATGCGACCAGCAGAACGGCAGGTGGACGCTCCTAAACGACATCCTTCACGTAGGTCCAAAGTTACAAAACGACATTACCTCGGTATTAACGAGATGGCGTTTGTACGAATACGTGCTGGTGGCCGATATCGAGAAGATGTTTCGACAGATTCTCGTCGCCCCAGAGGATCGTCGTTTCCAATGCATTGTATGGAGTGCACCCGAAACGAACAGCTGACAGCGTTCGAATTAAATACCGTCACATACGGAACGGCGTGCGCCCCATACCTGTCGATGCGTACCCTTCTCGAGTTAAAGGAGCAGGACGGAAAGAAATTTCCGCTTGCCGCTCCGATCCTCGAGAAGGACATTTACGTCGACGATGTATTCATGGGAGCACCAGATACATCCTTGCTGGAGAAAAATCCGTACGCAAGTATGCGAGCTCCTGCAAGGAGGTGGGTTTCAGCTGAGAAAGTGGGCCGGAAATTCGCCACAATTATTGCGAAATATCCCCACAGCTCTCACTCCCACGCAGTAGACCTCACTTTGTTCGATGACTCCGAACTAAAGGTGCTCGGTTTACGATGGATACCGTCTGGAGATTATTTCTATTTCAATCTCCAACGGTTCCAACCGTCGGCAACACCGATGACAAAAAGAAATTTGTTTTCGGAGATTGCCAAGCTCTTCGATCCGCTCGGCTGGCTATCGCCGGTTGTAATTCGCGCAAAGATTTTGATGCAGTCTCAGTGGCTGGAGAAAATCCAGTGGGACGATCAAATCTCCGCGAATACGCAAAAAACGTGGAACGCGTTTTGCACGGATTGAGCAGCTTAAAGGAATTAAAAATTCCCAGATGGATACGTTACGGAGCTGATACGGTGTCAATAGAATTGCATGGTTTCTGCGACGCCTCGCTCGCGGTCTATTCGGCCGTCACGTATTTACGCGTGACGACGATAAGCAACGAAGTTTTTACGACGTTGCTAATGGCAAAAACGCGAGTCGCTCCGATCAAAACCCAGTCCAACCCCGATAATGAGTTGAACGGGGCTGTACTCCATTCCGAGCTGGTGTTGCACGTGAAGCGGTCCCTCTCAATAAAGGTGGACCGCATAATCTGCTGGACAGATTCCACCATTGCACTAGCTTGGTTAAGGAAGCACGCCACGACATGGAAGGTTGTAATCGCCAACCGCGTGTCGAAAATCCAGACGATTCTCCCGAACGCTGAATGGAATCATGTTCCCACGCGATCGAACCCTGCGGATTTAAATTCGCGTGGGGTCGACGCGGCGGAACTCCTTCAGTCAGAGCTCTGGATTTCAGGCCCGACGTGGCTTCGGAAAACGAGAGAAAATTGGCCAAAAACGCCTGTTTCGATCGAGACCGAGGAGGGTAAACGCGTATCTCATACCCTCGTAGCAACTCCGGAAAAGGAATGGGATTTTGTATTCCGATTTTCCAAATGGAGTAAGTTACTTCGCGTAACCGCCTACTGTCTTCGATTAAGGAAGACGTGGGAGGGCGAGCGACGGTCATTCGATGCCAAAATCGTCGAAGCGCCGGAATTACAGCGTGCAGCAGAAAGAATTGTGCGCTACCTGCAACGCATGCACTTTGCGGAGGAGTACCAAAGCTTAATAAAGCAGGAGGGAATTCCTGCACAGTCTCCGTTAAAAAGCCTAAACCCTTTTCTCGACGCCTCAGACGTCTTGAGTGTGGGGTGGACGGCTGGAGAATGCAGCAATTGCATGGGAAACAAAACACCCGATAATTCTGCCAAAGCATCATGTTTCTAACATGATAATCAGGCAATGCCACGTTGATACGTTGCACGGGGGTTTGCAATTAACCATGTACACGGTGAGACAAAAATTTTGGATCATCGGTTGTCGTAATGCGGCGCGTACGGTCATCCATAATTGCATTCGATGCGTGAGATGGCAAGCAAACGCCTCCACGCAGATAATGCAGGATTTAATTCCGGAACGCAGCCGCGCTGCACGAGTTTTTTCGAACTGCGGAGTCGATTACGCAGGACCATTTCGGGTCCGTGACTCCGCCGGACGCGGAAAAACGGCTCACAAAGCATATATAGCAGTATTCGTCTGCTTTGCTACGAGAGCCGTGCATATCGAACTCGTGCATGATTACACAACAAGTGCATTTTTGGCCGCCTTAGATCGATTTATAGCCCGTCGAGGAGTTCCGTCCTGCATGTTCAGTGATAACGGAACGAATTTCGTCGGTGCGGATCGAGAATTGCGAGAACATTTCAATATAGTGTACAATACACCGGAAATGCGCAATAAGTGCGGCCAAAGGGGTATTACGTGGAAATTTAATCCACCTAGTGCACCCCCATTTCGGCGGTATGCAAGAGGCCGGTGTGAAATCGGTGAAACATCACCTCAAACGCATTCTCGGCGAATTCGCGCCAACAAGCGAAGAAATGCAGACATTACTCTGCAAGATCGAAGCGAGCTTAAATTCTCGACCGATCGCCGCTTTAAGCGATAGCCCTGAGGATTATGCGCCTCTCACACCGGGCCACTTCTTGATCGGAAGCCCTATAAATGCACTTCCGGTCGAGTCAGTGGAAACTGAAAATCTTTCCCGGCTTACACGCTGGAGAGCGATTCAGAAATTCCATGAGCAACTTTGGAGGCATTGGACACGTGATTATCTCACGCACCTCCAGAATCGCTACAAGTGGCGTACCGCCCACGCACAGCTAAAACCAAACGATTTGGTGTTGGTGCAAAACCCTCTCCTCCCCCAAACCAATGGGAAATGGGACGGATAGAGGAAATTTTTCCGGGCAGAGACAGGCACGTGCGTGTAGTAAAAGTACGCACGGCCAAGTCTACCTACACACGTCCGATCACACGTCTGTGTAAATTGCCCGTGGAAGAGTCCGCGTCGTCAATAAACAAGGACGACGCTATCGGGACATAAGGTATCCGGAATTCCGCATGCCAAGGAGACAGAGTAGAGCGAGAAAGACAATAGATACAAACATGTTGTTGTCTCACACGTTCTACATATCTCAGGTGAGAATTACGAACAGAGGGGAACCATACCCTTACCTTCCCGTCTGGGATTGAGGAAGGAAGCGATCCCCGATTCCGCGAGATCCTTGTCTTTAAAAGCAGGATCCCCGGGCCGAATCTGTTCAGTTCGTAATATCTTTGCGTGCGAGAATAAAAACAAAAACGTGAATAATGAGTAGCGACGAAAGTGTGGTAACGGTGGTGGAGAGTAACCGCATGGACCCCGAAATGGAGGTCCAATTCGACCGACTCCTCCAACTGGGGGAGGTATTCGCCCCCAAAAGGGGGACAGAGACGGAGGAAGGGGAGGCGAGGCCTTCGACCTCCACCGCCCCGGAACCCGGACCACTGGTCGACAGCCCCGACTCACCTCCGCAGCAGGCCATCAGGGGTCCACATGGGGCCGGAAACCATTCGGGTACCCGGACATATCCCCTGGACCACCCGGAGATACCGGTGCCCGGCGGAGGGCGGCCACTTCGAGTTAAAGTGGGCCCGAGGCGGCCGGCTTGTCAATTGCAATTTCCACCCCGGAAAAGAGCCGACAACGCCGGTCGCCCACCCAACGCCCACGCCGACGGTGACCGCCCCAACGGCAGCCAGGAAACGGCCGGCGGAGGAAACCCAGCAGCCGCAAGGACGGGGGCGGTCCCACACAAGGAACCGCCAACGCCGGAAGGCCAGACGCCAGGCGGGGGCGCAGAGGCCGGAGGCTCAACGACATGGGGACCAGCCACAGCCACAACCTGAAAATATGGTCACACGGGCGGTCCTGACGTCCCTCCAGCTGCTGCAAGGGCAGCAGAACGCTAGCCAGCCGACCTCGCAAAAGTAAGTAACTTAATTTTACTAATTAAGCGAAAACAAAATCCTCTCTGCATCGCGACCGCGAATTACCGCTTCTCTTTTCATTGCACGGACCGTGCAAGGGGGGCGGTATGTTTAAATAACGCGTTAATTCGTTGTTAAGAAACGGCGGTTAAATTCTCGCGTGATCTATTGAAAAAGGGGACATTTCTTATACGGTGTTGTCCTCAGTGTTCGCGACATTCCAGAGCCTTCTCTGCGTCGTAACCTGCTTCGGAAGCAATACCGTGTAGAAAAATCCAAATTTACCTTCGATAATAGTCACGCGATCGGCTCCAGTAACGGTTCCATGAGAACCGGTGTTACTACGCCGAAATAACAGAGAGGATTCAAAATTAATACGAGACAGAAAATTTCCTCTCGCGATCGCGGATAAGAGGGTCTGTCTCGAAAATCACTTGCTATCTGGTTCTCGACGAGTGCGCTTCTTCCAAGCCGACCTAGTCCAACACCGCGATCACGGTATACGCGAAATTAAATTCGTTTAATCGTGTAGTTACACCACAGAACCGAAACGGAACGAGATTAAGACTGTGGTAAATTCGAAAGAATTAACCTAGTCGGATTTCGTACCTCACGGTTTCGTGAGTTAAGTGATCGTCGTGTATAGAACCGTTCTGGAAAAACGCAGTATTGAAACAATTTATAGTGAACAACCGGTGGCAGATCATAATCGTGTGTGCACTTTAACAGTGTTCGATTATCGCCACCGTTGTGTCGATTGTTTCAAATCAAAAGCTATTTCCAACATAAAACACCCGGTGGCTTATAACAATCGTCTTAAAATTTAAATAGTGTTCGATTGTCGCCACCGTTGCGTGGAAGGCACGTACCGCTGTAATCAGCTGTCGTGCAACGAGAACCGAGAAAAACTTCTCGGTTTTCCTTGAACTTTTGTGCGATTCAAACACTCTGATAGGGGCCTTTGGGCGTATACCCTGAGTGGGATTGTCGTTTCCGAGGGTCGAAATCTCAGTTTGAGTACCATCCCCATAGGGGCCTTTATTCGGCGCATACCCTGGGTGCTCTCGGCTGAATTCCGATTAGCTCGAACGTCGGTCACTCATCACCAGTGTGTACGGACACTCGGTGTAGAGCGACGTTCAAAAGGGCGCCGTGGTGTAAGCACCTTAACGTCCAGACGCTTCTAGCGCAGTTAAGGGCTTGCATCACACCGGTCCCGTACGGACCAGGAAACGACGCTGAATCACGGAGTGGACAATTTTGGAGCCTTACAACCTCCAACCTGTTGTCACCTCCAGCCAAAATTCAAGCCAGCAGCAGTGGGAAGATCGAGGCTCAAATCTTGTCTTCCCCCTCTGCTGTTATAAAATTTTCCAGAACTGCAGTCGAACGTTTCTCGATCACACGAGAAACGTTTAATCAGTCGAACGTTTCTCGATCACACGAGAAACGTTTAAATATACAGTCCACTAACACAGTTGCGTATCGCTGTGAAGGAATCCCGCTCCTGTTATCATAAACAGAGACAGGAGCGTGTGGATTGATCGCGAGTCAGACAACGCGACGAGCGTTGTCACCTTTCTCAACCAAATTTCGGTTTCTTTTGTTGCAGAAGACCGAGACGAGAGCCGTAGTGCCTGAGGAACGGCCCGGTTTTCTTTGGTGGTGGGTTTTATTTAAATATAAATTTTCTTTCTTTCTGATTCTGTTTATTTAATTTTGGGTTTTTGTTTTAATTTTCAATTTTTAAATAAACGGCCTAGTCGCTGGACTAGGCGAAAGAAAGTTACAAGTGTACCATTCACTTTCCCACACATTCCCACTCCCTCGTAATTCGGACACCTCGTTAAAGGGTGAGAGCGATATTAACTCGCACCTATTTTAACACATACATTTAATCTATCTTGATACACTTCATCACTGGATTTTATGCATATATATATATTAATCTCTATCTATCTTTATTTATCACACCTGGTTTTCATAATTAAACAATTAGATGGCACTACACACGCAGTTTTTATATAATATTGTAGGATTTAACGAAAAAGAATTGTATTTGGAACATTTGTACAAATAATATAACTAAATGAACGAATTTGAAGCACCCCAAACACACCATCTTGTTACACCAATCAAAATCGCCTTAATTATCCACACACAGTCAAATCACGTCTGTCTCTTTCAATCACTCGTTATTCTCTCTCCTCTCGCTGTCCCTGGTAACCCCTTCTTTTTAACAAAACACTCTCAATCCCTTTTGCACATAACTTAACATTACTCCAAACTACAGCGTGACACAAACATTCAACACACATCTCCGAACCAAACTACAGCGTGACACAAATATTCAACACAATTATTCTACATTCAGGCCATACTGACCTTCATCCGCCTCGGATGAATATACTTTATGTTTAGGATTTAATTCTTCCCGGCCATTTTGACATTCATCCGTCTCGGATGAAGTTTACAAAATAAGCCATGGTTTCATGTATTCTACACATGTTGATGTTACGGAAGGACCTTCATGGAAATCTACTTTTTCTACATCATATGTGTCATTACATT
This sequence comes from Colletes collaris, assembly GCA_030068185.1. Lineage (NCBI taxonomy): Eukaryota > Metazoa > Arthropoda > Insecta > Hymenoptera > Colletidae > Colletes > Colletes collaris. The sequence continues at coordinate 165,594 of JASGYR010000355.1, read as the reverse complement.
TAACTTTTGTAATAGGATAAGGACCTAGATACTTCGCTCGTAATTTTCGTCCTGGACCTAATTGTGTACGTTTGATAGCTACAAGGTTATCTACTTCGTACCTAATGGCTTTTTTCCTTTTTCGATTGAATGTCCGACGATTTTCTTCCTGCACTTTAAAAAGTTGTGTTTTAGCTCTTTCGCGCAACTCGTTTCTGTTTTCATTGAATTGAAATAAGAATTCCCTGTTCGACAAGGTTTTTAATTTAATATCAGTTTCATCGTACATTTTTACCCCAAATAATAATTCAAATGGTGTCATATTGATACTTCTCTGATAAGTTGAATTTAACACACGTTGTAATTTATCTATATGTTTATACCATTTTGTAGAATCATTAATTGAAAACTTCGTCAGAATCGGAATAATTGTTCTATTCAATCTTTCCACTTGACCATTAGCTCGCGGTAAGCCTGCTGTTATTTGTAAACATTTAATATTTTCTTTTACGCAATAATCTTTAAATTCTTTCGAAGTAAATGCTGAACCTCGATCTGATATTATTTGTTGTGGACTTCAAAATTTTTTTGTACATCTAATTTGCATAAAACTTCTTCTCGTCGTCGTCGACTTTGTCGGATACAACCAAATAAACTTCGTAAAACTATCAACAATAACAAAAAATATGGTTGTAACTTTTGCTTGTAGTATCTAAGGGACCTAAGTGATCGATATGATATGTATGCAACGGAATATCTATTTTTTGTAAGTGGATGTAAGAAACCTTCCTGTTTACCCTGTTTGTAATTCGCCATAATACACGGAACACAACTAGAAATATATTGTTGAATCTTTTGTTCAAGATTAGGCACATAATAATCTTGTTTTATAAACTCCTCTGTTCGTTTCAACGCAAAATGTCCTCTTTGATGTGCTGATTGAATTATTTCACCTTCTAACAATTTTGGTACGACCAATACTTCTCGGCCATCCACAAATTTATATAATAAATTGTTATGTATACAATAATTATCATAAGGATGATTTTTTAAAATTTCCATAATAGCTTTAATCTCTCCATCACTTTCCTGAAACTTTTGTATTTTAACATGAAGAGGATCTTTAGTAATTTGTAACACTGGATATCTACTTAAAGCATCTACGTGTTTCATACGTTTCATACGATAATCTTCTAGAAAAAGAACCCATCGAGCAATACGCGGAACTAATTCTTTTTTATTTATCGTTAATTTAAAAGCAGCACAGTCAGTAATTATGGTAAAAGAAATTCCTAATAAATATACACGAAATTTTTCGAGAGCCCTAACGATAGCAAGAGTTTCAAGTTCATAACTACAATAATTCCGTTCCTCGCATTTAGTCTTCCTACTCATATAATATACAGGATGAAATTGTTCGTCGTCAGGCGATTTTTGCATTAATACAGCACCATATCCATCTTTACACGCATCAGTATGCAATTCTGTTTCAAAATTCGAATTATATATACGCAACACAGGACTTTGTGTCAAAAATCTGTTTTAATTCTAAAAATGCCTTTCTTTCGTTATCGGTAAATTGAAATGTCCTGTCTTTTTCGTAACAAATCGCTTAATGGCTTTGCTATTAGTGAATAATTTAAAATAAATTTACGAAAATAACCAGATAATCCCAAAAAACTTTGAACATCTTTTATCTTTTTTGGGTCTGGAAAAGTAAATACAGCCCTCATTTTCTCTTCTGATGGATACATTTTCCCTGCTTCTACAATATGACCCAAAAATTCAATACGTCTTTTCATAAATTTACATTTTTTGAAATTTATTTGCAATCCATAGACACTAGCAACTTGAAGAACTAATTTCAAACGCGATAAATTCTCTTTTTCATCTAAAGCTAAAATAATAACATCATCCAAATATAGTAAAACAATACCTTGATTAATTAAATCTCGAAATACACAATTTATAAATCTCTGGAAAACCGAAGGAGCATTACATAATCCAAATCGCATTTTAATAAATTCATATTGTCCATTTTGTGTAACAAATGCAGTGTACTTTCTACTCTCTTTCTCTACTGACACGTGGAAAAATCCATTTTTTAAATCGAGCGAACTAAACACTTGCGCGGTCTGCAATTTGTCTAATAATTGTTCGATTAATGGAAGAGGAAATTTATCTTTTTCCGTAATTCTATTCAATCGTCGATAATCGATACAAACACGTGAATTTCCATCTTTCTTTTTCACAACAACAACAGGACTTGCATACTCAGATGTACAAGGCTTTACTATTCCATCCTTAATCCACTCCTCTACTTGCTTACGAACAGTTTCATCCTCTAGTTTAGGTAATCTACGTGGTTTCTGACTAAGTGGTTGGTCATCTTTTAATCTTATACACATTTGTACGTTAGTTGTCTTACATTTTTTTGGTTCATACAGAAAAACAACATTTTTTAATTCTTCGCGTAATTTTTCATCAGTAACATACTAGCATCTAACAACTGCTCTTTAGTAGGACTCATTTGTGTCAAAAACATTATCGAAGGAGTTTTCCTTATCGTTATTCCCTGATTATCTATTTTGACTTCAGCTAAATTTAAAATATCAGTTCCAATTACTGCATCCATATTCATTACAATATTTGGGGACAACGTAAACACTAGTTGGAAAATCATTGTTGTCTATCGTAATAACTGTTTGTATATATCCTAGGGGTATAGTCTCATATTTTCCTAAACCAGTTAAGCGTATATGAGTATCGTATAAAAGAACAGATTTTAGTTTGTTATAAATATTTTCACGTATGAGTGTTACTTGACTTCCAGTATCTATTAATGCTTTTACACATATATCATTTATATAAACATCTTTAAACATATTACTTTTTAAAAGGCGGTAAAATACAATTAACATTTGATCGTAACTGCACAGATGACTTACCCTCTCGTTCCAACGGTACAATCGTTTGCTACATGCCCAAATTTTTGACATTTAAAACATTTTCTCCCAATTCTTTGTTGCGACAATCATTGAATACATGACCTTTTCCCACCGCAGTTGTAACACCGAAGTTCGATCTTCTGCTCCTCCTTCAATCTTCTTTGATGTATACGCCTTCGATGATTCCATTCTTGTCTTGATTTCTTCTTTCCGCCGTCCATAACCGTCTGTTTGCTCTAATCTTTTTGCGTTCCGAATCGTCTCGTAAAGTTTAAGACAATTCTTAAAATCCTGCAGTTTTTGGCTCCAAACAAAACAAGTTTATTATTAATATCATCCTGTATTCCGTCTATAACGTACTTAATTAGAGCATCATCTTCTACATTGCCGCGAGAAGCTAATTCTTTCATTTTGAGAAAATATTCTTGAACAGTTTCATCTCTCCTCATTTTTCGTTTAACTAACATTTCGTGTAATTGAGCACTATTAATCTTATTTGAAAATTCATCACGAAGTAGAGATTTAAGTTTTCTCCACGTTGTGATAACACCTTCGCTCTGAATAAATAATTTTGCTATACCTGTCAAAGACTTCTTTGCAAAAATTACTTTCTCTAACTCAGACCATTGAAACAATATTGCAACATCTTCAAAATCAGAAATCCATCTTTCTACAGAATATACACCAGTACCATCAAACTGGCGAACACAATCTTCTACATCACGATAACTCATAGGAAATTTTAAGTGATCTCGTTGTGACCGTTCCCCCGTGTGACGGTCCGTTTCGGATCGGGGGACGCGGAGGAAGGTGGTGGCCGACTCAGTCGGCTGCCCAAGGTTCGGTGCGTTGAGTGACGGAGGCGGTTTCGGTTCTGTAGACGTTTATTCGCTATTGAGGTACAGGCGGGCAGTGTTTGCCAAAAACGACGGACGCAGACAGTGTTCGGACGCGGACAATGTTTAACGGCGGACGCGGACAGTCTTTAGCGGCGGACGCAGACAGTGTTCGGACGCGGACAAGGTTTAACGGCGGACGCGGAAAATCTTTAACGGCGGACGCAGACAGTGTTCGGACGCGGACAATGTTTAACGGCGGACGCGGACAATCTTTAACGGCGGACGCGGACAATCTTTAACTCTAACGTGTCCTTAGTAGCTACGGTTCGGCGTTCGGTCGCTCGGTAGAGGGGGAGGGAGAGACAATGCCCTACTGTCGCTTACCACAAGGCGGGCGACGATGTAGGGCCCCGGTAGGAAGGTAGGAGCGGACTGTCAGTTACTAGGGTAACCAATGACGGGCGGTGGGTCGTCGGAAACGGCTGAGGGTGAATCGGGTAGGAGTACAATACCCTACTGCCGCTTACCACAAGGCGGGCGACGATGTAGGGCCCTGGTAGGAAGGTAGGAGCGGACTGTCAGTTACTAGGGTAACCATTGACGGATGGGTGGGTCGTCGGAAACGGCTGAGGGGGCGAATCGGGTAGGAGTACAATACCTTACTGCCGCTTACCACAAGGCGGGCGACGATGTAGGGCCCCGGTAGGAAGGTAGGAGCGGACTGTCAGTTACTAGGGTAACCATTGACGGAGGGGTGGGTCGAGCAAAAAGCCGTGGCGGGAGCGGGCTGAAGCAATACCCTGCCGACGCTTACCACAAGGCGGGCGTCTTGGCAGGGCCCGGGTAGGAATATTAGGAGCGGACAGTCGGTTACTAGGGTAACCATTGACGGAGGTATGGCGGTTCGGTCACGAGGGTGCCCCTCGCACTCTCGTGTTTCCAAACATTCGGACTCGTACAGATTGTAGCGCAACTACGGCAAGCAATCTCTTCACCACTAAATCAGGCTTCGGCGAGCTAGGCACGAGTCCGACGTCTCCGGCCGATAGCCCGGTTCTTATAATCCGCGGATGCGGTATTCGGTTGCGCGAATTCGCGGCCGCCTAGCGGTCGCGTGATTAATTAGCGCCTCGCGAGATCGGTTGCGCGAAGGCGCGGACGCCTGGCGGCCGGGCGCGGTACTATCGGTCGCGGAGACATAGCGCGACGACGCTCGTTCAGCGCCTTGGAGGGGATATCGGCGTTACATCGTTTATTTAATGAAGAGAAATGTGTAGTATTGTTATCATTTATATCTTCAAGTATAATAGATGTTTCAACATTCTCACCGTGAACATCTTCAATGATTTCATCAACTTCATCGTCTTCAGGATCACCTTCTGTAGTGGAACACAGAGAACGTAAATCCATCAAACCAGAACAAATTTTCTGAATCAAATCTTCTCGAGATCCTCTATAATCCAGGTCTAGGATGTTACAACAAGATACCAAATCGCCATAACTTAAACCAGTAGCATATGTTAATTTAGCTTTATGTTCTACTGAATCTGTCTGAAATTGAAAGCCTTCAAAATCACGTATGCGTCTTCGATTTCTTCGATCACCTTCAGTTTCAAAAATAAATTTATGCAACGCTCTTATACTCGCTACAGATGCGTTATTAATTTTTGTACTGAATTTTCCTGATTTGAGCTAAAGTTTCCATACTGAAAGTACGTAACTTTTCAGAATTCTTCTAGAATTATATATATGTAAAATGTTCCTTCACAAATTCTTCTTCTCGATCGACTCGGACAAGCCCCCAAATTTGTAGGATTTAACGAAAAGAATTGTATTTGGAACAATTGTACAAATAATATAACTCAATGAACGAATTTGGAATACAACAAACACACAATCTTTTTACACAAATCAAAATCTCATTAATTATCCACACAAATTCAAATCACGTCTGTCTCTTTCAATCACTCGTTACTCTCTCCCCTCTCGCTGTCCCTGGTAACCCCTTCTTTTTTAACAAAACACTCTCAATCCTTTTGCACATAACTTAACATTACTCCAAACTACAGCGTGACACAAACATTCAACACACATCTCCGAACCAAACTACAGCGTGACACAAATATTCAACACAATTATCCTACATTATAGTATATATGTATATAATATATATATATATATATAATATATATATATATATAATATATATATATATATATATATATATGATATAGTATAGTTTTGTATATTACTTTTTAACAGCCTCCTGGCCTTCATGTTTTACCTGAGTAAGATTTCCGTATAGTATATTATATTACTTTACTACAGTTACAATTACTTATTTATTTGTACTCCCTACTCTCACCTTTATTTTATCGGCATACTTTAGCTTTTAAATCTCTAATATCCTTCAAAATTATTTATCTACTGACCTACATATATTATATCATACCATATCGCAGTATGCTTTAAATTCTGATATATTTCTGATATATTTTATATATATTTCTGATATATTTGATACTTTATATGTTATTTTATTTATATTTTATTCATTGTATCTATATCTTTTGTCTATTTCATTTTACCTTATTTTATTTTACTCAGTGAGGATAGTTATTTACTACACCTCCACTTTGATACATACATAGACACAGATATACATATACATAGACATAGATATATATATACATATATGGCAGGGTATTACATGTGTTAGGGGGAGTAGGTTTGAAAAAACCTCGCCTAACGGTGGTCCGGATCGTGAGGGAAGGAACGTCGAGAAAAGAATACAAGTTTTAATTTAATGTTCGCTTAGTCGAATGACTCGACTAAGCCTTATATTTGGAAATGTTTCGAAACAGAGATAATATAATTATTGTCTGCCCGGCCAGACGCCGCTGCAGTTAATCCTGTTTGGTAAACCTGTAGCAGAAAGAGACACGAATAGGCGTTAAATACCTGTGAACGTGAGTCACGCTGTGTGTCTTACTTTCTTCCGCGTTCGTCTGGTCTGTGCTTGTCGCACCCAGGAGCGGGGATCTCAGCCGCCGCGATGCGCAGCTAAGCTAGTGGACTGTATGTGTGAGCGTTCCCGTTAAATCGGGAATCGCTTGCTTATTATTGTCGTGTACAAGATTTCTGCTCGTCTAATTTCACGACTGCAATTTCTGACTGCAATTTATGACTTTGATGTATGACTGTCGCAGGAAAAGGTGATCGGAGGGAGGTTGTAAGGCTCCAACCTTTCAGCCGGTCCCCGGCCCTTCACCGCCTTCGTAAGTGCGTACGGCACTGTGTGGTGCAGGCTTGTCAACGGCGCCCTTAGGTCGACTTACGGTTGGGCCTGAGAACACGTTGCTTTGTCGGATGCTCCGTCCTACGCACAGGGACCGTACTCCCTGGAGATGTTTAGACGTGTCCTAGCTTTCGCCGATAGCTGGGGTTTAAAAAAGTGTCCCGCTTCGACTGGAAGACAGCAAATCCACCCAGGGTATTATTCACCCCTGTATGGTGGGTTCGAAGCCGTTTTTGACAGTCAATTGGAGGAAGGAGTTCGTACCTCGATCCTCTAGTGCACGATGATTCCACTCAGGGTTTCTTCCCACACCTGGATTATGGAGTCGTGCACTAAGAAAAGTGCGAAGAACCTCGCACCTATAAATTGGGATGAGCTTAGCCCTCTATCCTGGGGAAACGATTGAGTCCACTCAGGGTTTCTTCCCACACCTGTTTATGGATCGATTCCCCGGAAGCACTCGAATTACTTCGAGCCTATTCCGAATTAATTAAGTCTGCTTACAGAGCTCGATCGTGTACCGACTGGCTCTATACTATAACTCGCAAATAATTCCTTTGCCTCTCCGAGGGTGGTCGAAGAATTCGACTCGGGTCGGATAGCTCGAATTATTTATATATGCGACTGCTGAGCGTGTTCGTATACCGAAGTGCTCGTGGCAGTGGTTTGATAGCGAGTGACGGACGAGCACGAGCTGCCAAAGTGAGCGCGTGAGTGGGAGAGTCTTCCGTCACGCGGCGCTGTCGCCGTGTCTCTCGTCCGTCTCTGTCTATTATATAGTTTTCGTACCTTCTCTAAACTCGGGCGTTTAAACCGCTTGTTTCAAAATTGAGCGTTAATTAATCGTTCGCGTGACTTTGCAGAAAACCTCGAGAACCGTGTTTTCTGTCCTCTAATATTTTGAATAGCGGACGCGTCGACCTAGAATCTTCCTGGTCGGTCGCGTAACCGAAAACAAACCGGGTAACGAATTGTTTCGGATTTAAATTAACTATCGCATTTTAATCGATATTTAAACAACATGCATACAGCCCAAGCCATGCATTTCCACACATATCTGACTTATAGTCACGTTCATATTTTGTTTTTTACACCTATTTATACCGTTTTACATCGCCTCTCTACTGCTTTTACTCAGGTTTGTTGTTGTTTTCTTATTTTTTCCTCTAAATATTACTTTTGTTTAAATATCGATTAAAATGCGATAGTTAATTGAAATCCGAAATAATTCGTTACCCGGTTTGTTTTCGGTTACGCGACCGACCAGGAAGATTCTAGGTCGACGCGTCCGCTATTCGAAACATTAGAGGACAGAAAAACACGGTTCTCGAGGTTTTCTGTAAAGTCACGCGAACGATAAAGTAACGTTCGAGTTCGAACAAGCCAAGTTCAACGCCCAGGCATAGAGAAGGTACGACAATTAGAAATTAAACAAAGACGGACGAGAGACGCCACGCAGCGCCACGCGACGAAGGATTCCAGCTCTCTCGCGCAGACTTTTGGCAGCTGATGTTCGTCCGTCACTTGCTATCGAGCCACTTAACGGAGCATATCGATAAGCGAGCACGCTATCGAGAAGTTTTAAAAAATCTCCGAATCGGTCGAGTTATTCGACCCTTCGTTGAGAAGCTTCTCCAAAAAATTAGTCTGCTCTGTCGCGAGTTCCTAGATCAATCATCTAGCTCAGTGCGACAAAACATAATAATAAAATTAAAGCGTCGAGTTATTCGAGCTTCCAAGGGCTAGACGGCTCCACAGGTCAGGGCTTACTGAAAATCCCCTGGGTGGACCCACCGTCTCCCCACGGATCGAGTCATAAACTCGATCCTTCCTGGTTTTTCGAACGGTTACGAACCCACAGACCAAGGGTAGAAATAAAATACCCTTGAGTGGATTCGCCGTCTTCTAGCCGAAGCGCGGGACATCTAGGATCCCCCAGCTTACGGCAAAATTATCAGATCACGTCCCAAAATCGCTCGCCTGGTACGGCCGCAATGCATAGGACGTCGATTCTAAAAAGAACGTGGTATCCGGAGCAACTGTAAGTCGCCCAAGGGAGCCGTTGTCAAACCGGTACCGCACCGTGCCCGTACGCACATAACCAGACGGTGAAGGGCCGAGGATAAGGGCGACGGTTGGAACCGTACAACCTCCCTCTGATCGCCCCTCCTACGACAACCAAGAGTTGCAGGCTTGAAAGATAGCGGAATCAGAATCTTGCATAAAGAAACAATAAGCGAGCGATTCCCGATTTAAAGGGAACGCTCTCACTCATACAGTCCACTAATATAGCCGCGTATCGCGGCGACTGAGATTCCCGCTCCTGGTTGAGACAAGCTCAAACCAGGCGCGAGCGCGAAAGAGAAAGACATCCGAAGTGAGTCACGTTGTCAGGTATTTAACGCCTATTCTTGTCTCTTTCTGTTACAGATCATCGAAGCTAGACAGCCGGTAACGCGTCTAGACCGGCAGACGGGTTTTTGTCTCACATAAGACGATTTAATAAACGACGTAGTCGTATTCATCGGCTACGTGAAAATTAAAACCCACTTGTATTCTTTTCCCCGACGTTCCTTCCCTCGAGATCCGGACCACCGTTAGGCGAGGTTTTTTCAAACCTACTCCCCCTAACAACTTTCTTTTATTTAATTTTATTTCTTTTTCTTTTGCTTTTTGCCCGTTCTGTTATTTTATTTACATATTTTATATTTATTATATTTTTATTGATTTATATTATCTAATATTAAATCGGGGGACTGAGGGCAAGCGACTTTAGTTATTTCATCTTCCGTGCCATGATTTCAAATCAAAACTTGGCTGCCAAACTAAAGCCAGGAATGTATGGGGTCCCATAGGTAACATGAGGGGGGTCTCCAGGGACCCATGAGTGGCTGCAGTCTCCGTGAAGGTACGGAGGAACCGGGGCGATGACGTGGGGGACGGAAAGCGATTCCCACCCCCTAGTTGTATGTGTTTGTGTTTGTTTTTATTTACATTTATGACGAAGCGTTCGGGCTGACTACGGCGTGCGAGCCGAGGGGTGCTACCCCTGACTACAGCGAGCCCTTAGGGGGTATGAGGAGTGGCGGGAATGCATGCTCCCGTGACTGGGGGACGGTGGTGGTGACAAAGGGGAGGGGGATGATTTCCCTCCCTCCCAAATGACGAAGTCCCTACGGGACAGATGGGGTTGTTGGCATTTCACGCCGGTAGGAGGAAACCCCGGAGAGGTCACCCACTTGGGCGGCTTCTCCGGGGCTGGGGGGTATTTTCGCTGCCGCCGGTGACTCGTGGATATTCCCGTTAGACTAACCAAGGGGGGAGTAGTAGCCCCCCTCCGGGGTTGGTGGGTGATGTTAGTACCGGACCTCTGCGGGAGTAATATGGGTAAACTTCGATGATCCCGTGAAACCGCATGTTAAACGTGGAAGAACCGCTCACTCACCAACTGACTGGAGCCTATGACGGGGTTAAAGCGAACTCACCGGGCGCGAGTTTGGAGGATTATCCGGTCAATATTTCCTCATACCCGGAGCGTCGTAGGTTAAATCGGCGCACCGTCTAGCCTGAGGTATGAGTTTGGCGTCGGCTCGGATCCGGCGTCGCTCATTCGATAGGGGTGACGTAAAACCTTTAGCACCCATTATGGCGCGGGCCTATCCCGTAACATTTTTCGGTAGAGTCAATTTGGTGTCGATAGGGTTGACCACCCAACAAGCTGCTTCTCAGCTTCGGCATCCTTAACTAGGTAATTCTTTACCCGGGGATAGTACCCCCACTGCGGTGGGGGTCCCATGATTGGCGTACCGGAGGAAATTAATCACTGTAGTGATGGCATCTTCAAAAAATGAAACAACCATGGGAACGGAGGGAGGCAGAACGGGATCGCGTCTCGCGGCCGCTGCTGCCTCGCGGCGTTTGGAGAGGACGGAACGGGCTCGTGAGGCGGCTTCTAGGGGGAAGCGTCAGGCGGACCCGGAAGAGCCAGGGAGCGCTAGCTCGGCGGCTTCTTCGGCGGAGTGGCGCGTAGTTGTTGCGGGGCGAAATAAGAAGAGGAAGAGGGACATCTTGAGCGAGAAAGTTCGTGCTGAGATGGGGAAGAAGGAGGGGGAGGCGCTTTACGCAGAGATCCTCGACGAGGCGGATGAAGTGGTCGAGGTTGCGGAGAGGTCGGCCAACTTAAAGGAGACCTCAGTCAGAGACCTCAAGTTTGCGGCGGAATTCATCCGGGTAGCTGCGACCGAATTACAGAGGCGGATGATGGTCGCTTCCACCCGGAGAACGCAGGAGCGGCAGCTCGAAGGGGAGCTGCGGGAGGCGCGGCGAGAGCTGGCGGCTCTCATGGGTCGGGGAGCGAATATTCTCGAACCCGTGGAAACGCCAGAAGCAGTGGCCCAGCTCGCGTCAACCGGCCTCGAAGCGGATGCCGCCCCCATTGCTGTTCCGGGACAGGAGGCCTGCCCGTCCACGGCAGCTGGTGCGGGTAGTGGCGAGGTGGTGGAGGTGGCGGCTGAGGGTCCAGAGGGGGCTGGAGCTCTTCCTTCTCCTATTTCACCTGTGCTTCCCGCCTCGGGTGAGGTGGAGGCCTTTCTAAGGGGCGTAGAGGTGGCGTTGGAGGAGCGGTTTCGGGCGTTGCGGGAGGAGATGATTCGCTCCCTCGATCGCCCGGTCGCCCCATTTGCTGCGGTGGCGCGGCCGCGGGTCGGTAGGCAGAAGGACCCGGCGGGCACGTCGGCAGCCGCACCCGGAGCAGGACAGGAGACGGCGGCGCAACCCGGGAAGGCGGGTGGCATGACGGCCACCAACAGGAGAACGAGGAAGAAAAGGGAGCAGAGGGCCAGGCAGAAGCTGAGGCTGTCTGCCCTCTCACCTGTCTCGTACTCTTCCGTTGCTGACACGGGGGGGGAAAGGAGCCCGGGATCGTCCCCAGTCCCGAGTAACCATTCCCCCTCCGTCTGTCTCCCTAAACTTGCCGGCGGCTAGGGGCCCGGCGGGGAGTGCGGCCGGGCAATCGTGGGCGGAGGCGGTGAAGTGTGGGCGAGCCAGTCAAAGGCCCGTCCAGTCCGCCGCGAAAGCCGCCCAAGTCCGGCCGATGCCCATCCAGGCCCCTCCGCCTGTGAAACAGCCGGGCAGGAGTGGTCACCCTCCCCTAACAGGGCGGGGGTCTAAAACAGCTCCGGTGGGAGGCCGTCTGCCAAAAACGGCGGCAGTAGCCCTCGATGCTGAAGAGGGCTCGGATGCCGCCTTGGCCGAGGCGATGTCAAGGGCGCGGGCGAGTATCAAACTCGCGGTTCTCGGCATCGCTGAGGTTAAGGTGAAGCGGGCAATCACGGGGGGGCTATTGCTCGAGATCCCCGGGCCCGAGAGGGAGGCCAAGGCGGATGCCCTGGCCGACAAGATGAGGGAGGCCCTGACCGGGATGGCGGTCAGGGTGGCCCGCCCGATGACGCGGAGCGAGCTGCGGGTGAGCGGGCTAGATGATGCCGCCACACCGGAGGAGGTCCGCGAGGCAATAGCAGCCTTGGGTGAGTGCCCGCAGGAGAGGGTCCAGGTAGGCGATATACGCCGAACCCCCACATCTCTGGGCACTATCTGGGTTAGGTGCCCAATCACGGCCGCCGTCAAAATTGCGACGGCCGCTAGGATTAAGGTGGGATGGACCTCCGCCAAGGTTGAGGTCCTTGCGCCGCGTCCCCTGCAGTGTTACCGCTGCCTTGAGCCGGGGCACGTCAGGCAGCGGTGCACGGCGACGGTGTATCGGAGCGGCCGCTGCTACAAGTGCGGTTCCTCCGAACACCGCGCCAAGTAGTGTGGCGCGGCGTCCCCGGCGTGCCCACTGTGCGTGGATATACCGGGCAGACACACGGGGCACCGTCTGGGTGGGCCGGGATGTTCTCCCCCTCCTAGGCAAGGTCGCGCAGGGGGCAGAGGGCCCCTGTCAGTCAGATGGGAGGGGGTGTCAAGGCCCCTCCCACTACCACAGCGAGGGAGGTAGGGCTGCAGGCCGTGCTCCCAGCAGTCAAGCAGGGGGTGACCGCTGTGGCCTCCCCGTCAATGGAGGTCGATGTAGCTGCCGGGGGGGATGGGCCCCTCCTGGCGACGAATTCGAAGGGTGTGGTGACTCCCTCGACTAAGGGTATTGGCCTGGAGGAGGTCGTGAAAAAATAGAATTCACCCTCTTCCAGGCGAATTTAGCGAGGGCTCGCAGGGCTCAGGACATGCTCGTCCACACCCTGCGGGCCCATCGCCGCAGAGCCGTACATGGTTCCCGATCAGCCCAATTGGATCGGGAGCCTGTGCGGTTTGGTGATGATGGTCTGGGCGTGACCGCCAGACTCCCTCCAGTTACCATCCTGCATCGTGGGAGGGGGTTTCTGGCGGTCCAATGGGGGACCATCGCGGTTGTGGGCTGCTACGTGTCGCCCAACTGCGAACTCGCCGCATATGCGGCATACCTGGATGGGGTGGGTGATTGCATCAGGAGATGCCTACCCCGTCCGGTATTGGTCCTGGTGGACTTCAATGCTCATGCAGCTGCATGGGGCAGAGCCAGGACTAACCGCCGTGGCGAGGCACTACTGGGTTGGGCGGCCGAGCACGACCTCCGGCTGGTAAATCAGGGCTCTTAAGCCACGTTCGTGGGGCCGCAGGGAACGTCCATATGGCTCTAAGGGTCGTCCGCGGGTACCGGACCGTGTCACATGAGGCGGCGACGGTTCTTGCGGGGATGCCGCCCATGGATCTCCTCGCGCGGTCGCACGCGATGATGTATCGTCACCGCGTCGACCGTCGCGCGGGGGTGTGGGCGGTCCCGGGTGTGCAGGAACCTGCTTGGGGCGAGTTGAAGCGCCAGGCCCGGCAGTCCGTGGTGCACGCGTGGCAAGAGCGGTTGGCTCTGCCTACCGCGGGGCACCGGACAGTCGGGGCTGTTCGGCCACTCCTATGTGAGTGGCTGGACAGAGGCCATGGAAGCCTCACTTACAGGATGGCACAGGTGTTCTCGGGGCATGGCAGCTTCGGGAGATACCTGTGCCGGATAGGGAAGGAGCCGACGGCGCGTTGCTGCAATTGTGACGCTGAGCAGGACACGGCGGAACATACCCTCGAGGTATGCGCTGCATGGGAGGGTGAACGCCGTGTCCTGATCGGCGTCATCGGGCGGGATGTCTCGCTGCCGGGCATGGTGCGCGCCATGCTCGGCAGCGAGGAGAAGTGGAGGGCCGTGGCCTCCTTCTGCGAAATCGTAATGTTGCAGAAGGAGACCGCGGGAAGGGAGCGCGAGCGTCAGCGGCGTGCTGAAGCTCGCGCTCGTTTGGTGGCGAGAGAGCGTCGCCTGGGCGTCGGGCGACGCGGGCGGCCCCCTCGGCGTGGCGCGCGACCCAGGCTGGGAGGGGGGTCCTGATGGGAGCCCCCTCCCGCCGGGCGGAGTGGGGTCGGACCGGATGGGGTGGCGGTGCCTCCTGTCCGGGCCCGGCGCACGGAGCGGCACCCTCGGTGGCCTGGTGCGGCCATGAGCTGCCGGCCTCCGAGGGGTAGAAAAGGGGTCGCGGCGGTTGCGAGTTGGGGCTCGCAGCCGCCACTAGACGCGGCCCCGGGACGGATGGCGGCAGGACGATGTGACCTCGTCCTGCCGCGAGGAGCCAGGAGCGATTACCGGGGACCGTTTGTCCCCCGCGGGTGGGCGCAAAGCGCGGGCACGGGAGGATACCGGAAGTATACTTCCAGCGATTCCCGGTATCCTCCCAAATCGTGCGGAAGGGTCACCGTGGGGTTTTTAGTGGGTAGGTCCCGCGCCCGTTATAATGGGCGCGGGGAATCCCACACACCCCTCCCGCCTCTCCCCAAAGAGGTGGGAGGGAGTCTTTCGAAGATTTTCCCCACGAAGAAAAAAAAAAAAAAAAAAAAAAAAGGGAACGTCCATCATCGATTTGACGTGGGCAACGCCTGCGGCCCTGCGACTTGTGTCGGGGTGGCGAGTGGTCGCAGAGGTGGCCACACTTAGTGACCACCTCTACATCACCATGTCGGTGATGGCCATCCCGGCGCAAAGGGAGTCCCTGGGCCGGAGGCGTGTGGTGGATGCTGCAGCCCCCCCCCCCGGGGAGGGTGCCGGAAGTGGGGGGGGTGGGCGGTGGCGGAGGCCGCCGCGACGGCGGCAGCCTGGTCCGAACCAGAGGATGGACCCGTCGACGACGTTGAGAGAGGCCGAGTGGTTCCGGGGCAAATACAAGGAGGTGTGTGATGCCTCCATGCCCCGGGTGAAGCCTCCCGGATGGAGGGGCGCGGCGTATTGGTGGTTGCCGCATATAGAGCAGTGCAACGCTCGGTGTGCGAGCGCCCGCCGAAGATATACCCGCGCCCGGAGATCACGTCGTTGACGCCCGACCGCGGAGCAAATGGCGCGTATATATGAGGAGTTCGTCATGGAGCGCCGGACCCTCCAGCGCGCCATCCGAGACGCCGAGGCGCAGGCATGGAAGGACATTCTCGGGGAGCTGAATAGGGATCCCTGGGGGCGCCCGTATAAGCTTGTAATGGACAAGCCTCGTCCATGGGCGCCCCCTCTGACAGAAACCCTCGACCTCCAGTTTTTAGAGGAGGTGGTATCAACCCTGTTCCCGGGGTCTAACCGGAACGGAATACCACCTCCTCGAGAAACCTGGGACCCTACCATCTGGTCCCAGGAATTGGAGGTCACCCCCGAGGAGATGGACCGGGCCGTGCGTCGGATGACGGATCGGAGGGTTGCTCCGGGTCCCGATGGCGTGCCCGGCCAGGTGTTGGCCTGTGTCCTTGTCGTCTTCAGTCCGCGGTTCGGGAGGCTGCTTAGCCGTTGCCTCCGCCGAGGGGTGTTTCCCTCGCCTTGGAAGGCGGCGCGGCTTTCTTTTTTTTTTTTTTTTTTTTTTTTCGTGGGGAAAATCTTCGAAAGACTCCCTCCCACCTCTTTGGGGAGAGGCGGGAGGGGTGTGTGGGATACCCCGCGCCCATTATAACGGGCGCGGACCTACCCACTAAAACCCCACGGTGACCTCTTCCGCCACGATTTGGGAGGATACCGGGAATCGCTCGAAGTATACTTCCGGTATCCTCCCGTGCACGCGCTTTGCGCTTCACCCGCGGGGACAAACGGTCCCCGGTAATCGCCTGTCTCATAGCGGCAGGACGAGGCCACAGCGTCCGGCCGCCCTCCGTCCCGGGGCCGCGTCTAGTGGCGGCTGCGAGCCCCAACTCGCAACCGCCGCGACCCTCTACCCCTCGGAGGCCGGCAGCTCATGGCCGCACCAGGCCACCGAGGGTGCCGCTCCGTGCGCCGGAGCCGGACAGGAGGCACTGCCACCCCATCCGGTCCGACCCTACGCCGCCTGGCGGGAGGGGGCTCCTATCAGGACCCCCCTCCCAGCATGGGTCATGCGCCATGCCGAGGGGGCCGCCCGCGTCTCCTGACGCCCAGGCGACGCTCTCTCGCCACCAAACGAGCGCGAGCCTCACCACGCCGCTGACGCTCGCGCTCCCTTCCCGCGGTCTCCTTCTGCAACATTACGATTTCGCAGAAGGAGGCCACGGCCCTCCACTTCTCCTCGCTGCCGAGCATGGCGCGCACCATGAATGGCAGCGAGACATCCCGCCCGATGACGCCGATCAGGACACGGCGTTCACCCTCCCATGCAGCGCATACCTCGAGGGTATGTTCCGCCGTGTCCTGCTCAGCGTCACAATGGCAGCAACGCGCCGTCGGCTCCTTCCCTATCCGGCACAGGTATCTCCCGAAGCTGCCATGCCAAGAGAACACCTGTGCCATCCTGTAAGTGAGGCTTCCATGGCCTCTGTCCAGCCACTCACATAGGAGTGGCCGAACAGCCCCGACTGTCCGGTGCCCTGCGGTAGGCAGAGCCAACCGCTCTTGCCACGCGTGCACCACGGACTGCCGGGCCTGGCGCTTCAACTCGCCCCAAGCAGGTTCCTGCACACCCGGGACCGCCTCCAACGCGCGCGACGGTCGACGCGGTGACGATACATCATCGCGTGCGACCGCGCGAGGAGATCCATGGGCGGCATCCCCGCAAGAACCGTCGCCGCCTCATGTGACACGGTCCGGTACCCGCGGGCGACCCTTAGAGCCATCCGCCTCTGCACCCGACGCAGCATAGTCATGCCGCGCCGGGAGGCCGCCAGGTCGTCCGCCCAGACGGGGGCCCCGTATAGGACCACCGACTGAACCATTGCCACATAGAGGCGGCGAACTCGCCCGCCGGGCCCCCCAGGTTGGGCAGAATCCGGCCCAAAGCCCCGACCATCCTCTCCAGCCGGGGGACCAGGCAGCGGAAATGCTCCTCGAAGCGCCAGTGGCTATCGAGGATCAGCCCCAGATACCTCATCTGGGGCTTCACCTCGATATTAGCCTCACCCACGCGGATCAGAGGGGGTGGCGGATCCTGCCGAGGTGAATGGAAAGCTATCACCTCAGTCTTATGGACCGCCACCGTCATCCCCATCCCTCTGATCCGGTCGACGACGCGTTGCGCCCCCTCCTCCGCGAGACGCTTGGCCCTCCCCAGTGCGCCCCGACGGCCAGCACCAGTGTGTCATCTGCATAACACACGGCGCTGACGCCGTCGGGAAGGTCGGCCCGCAACACTGCGTCGTACGCGATATTCCACAGGAGTGGCCCGAGGACCGACCCCTGCGGAACACCGCAGTACACCTCCCTCCGCATATGACCATCCCGGCTCGGATACTCGATCCACCTGCCGCGGAGATAATCCCCGATGACCGCACCGAGACAAGGGGGGACCCGATGATATTCGAGCCCCCTCCTTATCTGCTCCCAGGGCAGGGTGTTAAAGGCGTTGGCAATATCCAAGGATATCGCCCGACCCGGGGCATCGACGCGTCGCAAATGTTTGCGACTAGTACCCCGAGCCGGGCAGCCTCCTCCTCCATGCTTGGCAACTCGGCCGCCACCTGCGGCCAAGTTGCAGCGAGGGCAGCTGCCATCAGGGCGTCCTTGTCCAGGCGCCGAAGCGCCCAGCGGCGCTGTGGGAGGTGCCATCCGGGCGGCGGTGCCGGGACGCAGCCCCGGCGGCAGAGACCTCCATCCGAGATATACCGGTGATCGGAGAGTGTCTCTGCCTCCGAGAGGCCACCTGCCAACCCGACACCATCGCGTCACGGCGTTGGGGGTCGCGAATCCAACATCCACGATAGACCCCCATATCGCCGCACGCACGTGTGCTCCGACCCCCGGTTCAGTAACGGAAGGTCGAGCCCCGCCGCCCATGATCGCCCAGGATCTCGCCAAGCGAACGGTGGTCCTAGGGATCCCTAAGCCACCGGAGTTGGCGTTAAAGTCCCCAGGACTAGCACCGGCCGGGCCGCGCAGCGCTGCACGCATGCCGCGACCTCGGCCAAGTATAGCCTCGAACGCGGCGTGACCGCTGCGGGGCGAGATGTAGCACCCCACTACGGCGACTCCCCCAGTCCACGGCGACGAAACCCCACGACCGCGCTCCAGGAATGGAGAACGGCGGGTGACCCGTCGCCACCTCCCTACATACCGTCGCCACCAAACCGTCCTGGCAGTCGCCCACCCAATGTGGGTGATCCGGCACGCGGTACGGCTCGGCGAGGCGACCGCCAGGACAACCCCCACTCCGCGAGGAGCTTGGGACATCATGCGTCCTGTGCACGTCGCGGCAGTGGTTGAAGATTGGCCTGGAGTGAGGAGAGCGGGGGCGCCGTTATTTAACGGCCGTCCCAGCTACTCCTCCCCCGAGGTTGTCCGTTCCCGTGGCACCGTCCACCTGCATTGTGGACGCTGCCAGCGACCGCGGTGCCTGAACCGGGGCGGGCCCCTTCTTCTTCCCCTTCCGGGAGGGGGGTGAGCACTTTTTGCTCCCCACCACCGGGGAGGGCCTGAAAAGGCACGGCTCGTCGAGGGACTCTGTGATGTTTCACTAGAGTTCCCGGTCCCTCGCCAAGCGCTTGAGGATGGTCACCGTGGGGTCTTAGCCCGTAAGAGTCCGGCACTACCCCGAGGCCCTCCCTACTTAGGGCCCGCGGGTGTCCATGAGGATTTCCCCACGTACAAAAAAAAAAAAAAATAAAGGTCTGGGTTATGTCCGGGTTAGGTCTGGGTTAGGTTCCCTCAGGGGCTGTGACCGGCAATCGTCGGCCGCAGTACGGGGCCGTGTTACGCGACCCCTGGGAGCGTACCTGGATGCTTATCACACCGTACAGACTCCTGTTGGTCGTCGCAGACCCATTCTACAATTTCTTTCTTCGGGTTTGTGAATGGTACGTGACGGCAGGAGGAACGCGGGGGCCTTGGCTTAACCGCCCGGGCCGCGAGTAGTGGCACGGAAAACTCTATAAAATCGCCCTCTCAATCCTAAAGCTATGGTGCGCGGCGATGGGACTGCATGGTTGGGGGAGAAGGCCCAATCCCGAGGCGACCAGCACTTCCGGGGGCACCTGCCGAACCCCGTACGTATAAAGGCTTCCCCAGGCAAAGGATCGGCCATCGATTGCACTGGGGTGACCACTCCTTCCGACCACTCTCGTGGGAACAATTATGAAAGATTTATCACAAACACAAAACAACCGGACAGGAAATTTGGATAACGGACTGGCAAGCGTATCGGTAGACGGCAATGTCTTCATGGACAAAGAAATGGATGGACCACTTCTTGGTGGGTTTAAACCCACTGTTAGGAGTGTGGAGGTGGTTAATCCCCAACTGGGGACCCACCTTGGAGGTGAAGTTGACCTCCTTAGGGTCAGCCCCGTCCCCGTAGTTAGCCTGCAGCGGCGAAATGCCGCCGAGTGGCGTAGTTCTGGGAGGGACTCCCCTCCACACAAGAAACATGATGCCGAAGGCCCCCGGCCTTTGGTAGGCGACGCGGTCCTAAGTGGTGTGGTGGCAATGTCGTGCGGTGTCCGTGGGGAAACCGTCACCCTTCTCGACAACGACTCTCAGGACGGCAAAGAATGGGTGCTCAATCGCTGCGTCGACGATGAAACTGAGAGCTTCGAGTCTAGCGAGGGAAGATATTGGGCCCGGTAAGAGGAAGAGGAGTCGCCCAGGGGCTGGAAGACCCAGGGGTATTTTCGTGGACCCAAGGAAGTTGGGTCCTGGGATGAAGAACCTACCGAAGGAGGCAGACCTCCGCAATATATCGGAGGCCATGAAGTTGGACGAGCTCCTGGGTCGGCTGAAGGAGCCGCTGGAGTCCGTCGTCAGGATGGCAGACATCGCAAGCCACCTCAAGACGACGGACATTCGTGGGCTCCGCTTGGCTGCCCGGGTGGCAATGGTCAGCGCCGAAGAGCTTCACGGCAGAGCTGACCGCGCTGAAAATCCGAATAGGCCGGCCCGGGAGGTAATCATTCGCCAAGGCGAATGGGAGAGAAGGACAAGGCCCTGGAGAGAGAGGTTGGAGGTTGCCGGACAAAACGGCCACCAGCCTGTCCGGAGACCGTCAGGGTTAAGGACAGGGCGCTGAAGCTCAATTCCTCAGCCGGAAGTGGGGCCGACTGGAGGGTACAAGCAGGAGCAGCGGAGGCTGCTAAGAGCGGGAGAGGAGGTGGCCGGCGAGACGCCGCCGGACCATGATCTGCGCTGTGCCCCACGACCGCGGCGGAAGGATCTTCTTCCGTCCACTTTCGCCGCGGAGGACTCCGGTATGGAGATCGAGACGGCGGTCCCGGGACCGTCGTCTGCAGTTCGGACCGTCCCGACAGAGGAGGAGTGCCCCGAGTCCGGAAGCCCTTTAGAGGTCATGATGACCGAAGTGGTGAAAAGGGTTTCCGAGATGGCGGGGCATTTATCGGCACGTGGCAAGAGACCGGGTCGATGCCCGTTGGACGCGGTGTGGCGGGTTGTGTCCCGCCTCCGCCATGCTGGGGGAAACGCCCGATGCCCCCTCTTACATCCGTGGGGGCGGCCCCGACTGGTACGACGAGAGGGCCAGATAAGCTCAAGGGCACATCGAAGGGGGCCGCGGTGGCGAAATCCGGGGGCGCGTCTGCCTCCGTGAAAGTGCCCGCGGCACCCCCGAATCCAAATCCGGGCAAGAAAGGTGCAGCCAAGGTGTAACATGGCACGCCAGCGGCTAGGGGGGCGGATGTGCTGAAAACATGCTCCCCGAAATCAAAGGTGCCAGCGACGGCTGCACCTGCACCCCCTCCACCACCCCCCAAGGCGGACAGCGGCAAGAATGCTTGCTCAGCCTGCCGAGGACGCCGCGCCTAAGTCCGTTCCCCTGCCCCCCGCCAACGATGGGCAGGGCACATGGAAACGGAGTGTGATGAAGCTGGCGCGGAAAAAGGGATCGGAAAGGAGGGGGTCCTGCCGCACCCAACCATCCACGGGAGTTAAATCCTCCGCAGGGAAGCACGCGTGCCAGCCGCCAGTACTGCGGCTGGCAGCAAGAAAAAGGAGCGGTGCCCAGCCTACGACGGTCAAGTTACCGAGGCGCGAAAAGTGCAGCAGTTCTTGGTGACCGCCGCGACTGGGCGGGAAGGGAGATTTGGGCCCCCTCTCAACAGGGTGCGTGATGCCCGAGATTTGCAAAGATCTCGGGATCACCGGGATGCGGCCCACAAGGGCGGTCACCGGGGCGCTCCTTTTAGCGATCCCCGGTGAACAGGGGAGGGAGAAGGCGACCGCCCTGAGGGCGCGTCTTGATGGATCCCTCCAGGCTGAGGGTGTCCGGGTGGCTTGCCCCCAGAAGCAGGCCGAGTTGAGGGTGTCCGGCCTGTCGGAGGCAGCCACCCAGGGTGCGGTTAGGGAGGCCCGGCGGGTGGTTGCGGCGCCACGGAGGTCAACGTTGGTGACCTGCGGCGGGACAGCTCGGGCATGTTCACTGCCTGGGCTCGCTGTCCCCTTCGCGCCGCAACCAAACTCGCGAAGTCCGGCCGAATAGTGGTCGGCTTCCTCGACGCCCGGGTGGTGGTGCTCCCCACGAGGCCGCTGCAGTGCCACCGCTGCCTGGAAATAGGTCATGTTCGGCAGCGGTGCACGAGCACCGTAGATCGCAGCGGTCTCTGCTACCGCTGCGGGGAAGCCTCCCACACAGCGAGGGAGTGCACGGCCGCCCCCAAATGCCCTCTTTGTGTGGGCACCGGGCGGCCGGCGGATCACCGTATGGGTGGGCCGGCTTGCCGTCCCTCAAAACGGAATGGGAAAAAGGGGAATCGGGTGGGTGTGCCCCCATCCGCGCTTCCGGCCAATAGTAGGCCGGCGCCGCAGTCCGTCGCGACTGAGGTTGAGGGGGCGGCTTGTTCCCAGCTGTCCCCAGCTGAGGTGTCGGGAGTTGTCCCAGCCCCAGCCTCTATCACGGCGGCAGAGAAGGTAGTGGGGGGCGCACCTGCAACCCAGCCGGTGGCGGAGATGATGGAGGTGGATGAGGCACCAAGCGACTCACCGCCCTCCACCTCCACGAAATCGAAGGGTGTGCTGCCTGGTGGGGGTGCTGCAGAGCCCCCACCATTAGAGCCAGCTCAAGCGCCGTGCGGGACAGAGATCCTCATGAGAGGTGTGATGTCCTCGTACGGCGGCGTCGATCCGGGTTTGGGGCGTCAATCCCCCCGGAATGTTGGAAGGGGAGGCCTGGAGGAGGCTGCGGGTGAGATCCCATAATGTCTCAACGCCTCCTCCAGGTCAATTTGAACCACTGCCGGGGGGCGCAGGATCTGATGCTTCAAACCCTCCGGCAGTGGAACATTGGGCTGGCAGTGATCGCTGAGCCCTATTGGGTCCCCAAGCACCCATGATGGGTGGGGGATATCGATGGGGTCTCGGCGATCACTTGGGAGTACGGGCACGGCACACAGCCGTGCTCCATAGTCGGGAGGGGCCGCGGATTTGTGGCGGTGCGGTGGGGGGAACTGGTGGTTGCCGGGTGTTATACGTCGCCCGCTATGGGCCTCAACGAATTTGAGGCGTACATCGACGGGGTGGGGAGGTGCATCTCCCCACTCCTCGCCCGTGGGGTACTCGTCCTGGGAGATTTCAACGCCCACGCTGCAGCGTGGGGTTGCCCCAGGACGACCGTCAAGGGCGACGCGATGCTCGTGTGGGCAGCGGGTCACGGCCTCGTAGTGTTGAACGAGGGGGCCGTGAGCACTTGCGTGCACGCGCGGGGCTAGTCGATCGTCGACATATCGTTGGCGAGTCCCGCCGTTGCGCGCCGTGTGTCTGACTGGAGGGTTGCGGAGGAGGTGGCCACGTTAAGCGACCACCTCTACGTTACGTTTAACGTATCCGCTCCCTCCGGCGCAATTGGACCCCGCAGGGAAGCACACCCGGCGCCACGCTTGTCCGTCAAGATGCTGGACCCGTACGCTCTTGGGATGGCAGCCTCCGTTGTGGCGTGGCAGGAGATGCCACGCCGGACCCTCGGCAATCCTTCAGCAGGGGCGCGTTGGTTCCGGGAGACCATGACGTCGTTGTGCGACGCGGTCATGCCCCGGGCCGCCGCCCCGAGCCGCCAGGGTTCGGTGTACTTGTGGTCGGGCGATATCCAGGACTTACGCACTCGGTGCGTCCACGCCCGACGCCGTTACACCCGCGCCAGAAGACGGCGCGGTGCAACGGAGGCAGAGGTGGTGGGTTTGCTCTGGGAATTTTCTCTGGCGCGCAGAACCCTCCGCCGGGCCATCGCAACCGCGAAAGCCCAGGCATGGACGGAGCTCCTCGGCTCTCTGGATGCAAATCCATGGGGGCGCCCGTATCACATGGTTGCAGGGAAGCTGCGATCATGGGCGCCCCCGACTACAGAGAGCCTCGACCCCCAGCTGCTCGGGGAAACGATCAGCGTCCTTTTCCCGGTCGGGGGATAGGCGTTCGTGTATCCGCCCGAGACACAGCCGGGCCACCAGTTCTGGTGGTCCGACGACCTGGGGGTCTCCGAGGAGGAGCTAGCCAGGGCCGTCCGGAGAATGGTTGCCAAGAAAACGGCACCAGGACCGGACGGCGTACCCGGCAAGGCCTGGGCTGTGGCGGTGGGCGTCCTGGGTGCCGGCCTGTTGCGTGTATTTGACGCGTGCCTGCGGACCGGCCAGTCCCCCCCCCCCCCGTATGGAAGGTGGCGAGGTTGGTCTTCCTCCACAAACCAGGGAAGCCCGCGGACTCTCCATCCGCGTTCCGACCCATATGTCTATTGGATGAGGCAGGAAAGCTCCTTGAGCGCATTATAGTGGCGCGTCTCGAGGGGCACCTGTCCCGCGTCGGCTCCGAT
This sequence comes from Colletes collaris, assembly GCA_030068185.1. Classification (NCBI taxonomy): domain Eukaryota; kingdom Metazoa; phylum Arthropoda; class Insecta; order Hymenoptera; family Colletidae; genus Colletes; species Colletes collaris. The sequence continues at coordinate 141,290 of JASGYR010000355.1, read as the reverse complement.
CTGGCCGACCGACAGTTCGGCTTCCGGCGGGGCCGCTCCACGCCATATCGACCGTGCGGACCCTGGCGGAATCGGTAATCTCCCGGGGGGGCGTGGCGTTGGCAGTCTCGTTGGACATTGCCAACGCCTTTAATACGGTCTCCTGGGGGGCGATAGGCCGGGCACTCCAGTATCATCGGGTGCCCGCCTATCTATGCCGACTTATCGGAGACTACCTGCGGGACGGGATAGTCCAATACCCGGGTCGGAACTGGATGGAGCAAAGAGCGGTGCACCGCGGCGTCCCACAGGGGTCGGTCCTCGGGCCGCTCGTGTGGAACGTGGCCTACGACGCGGTGCTGCGGGCTGACCTCCCCGTCGGCGTGTCGTTGGTACGTTACGCTGACGACACCTTTGTGATAGCCGGCGGGGATACGTGGAGGGGGGCCGTGGCCCTCGCTGAGGATGGGACGGCACGAGTCGTCGCCGAAGTAGTGCGCCTGGGGTTACGCGTGGCATCCCAAAAGACCGAGGCCATTTGGCTGTGCAACGTCAGTGGTCGCGGGGTGCCGCGCCAGGCGTCTCTACGGGTGGGCGGAGCCCAAGTCGGTTTGGGGCGCCGGATGAAGTATCTCGGCCTCACACTAGACAGCTACTGGCGTTTCGGACATCATTTGGAAGGGTTGGGCCCCCGTATTGAGAGGGCAGCGGCCGCGTTAGGCCGCATAATGCCTAATCTCGGGGGGCCCAACATGGCGGCATGGCGGCTGTATTTGGGAGTCGTCCGGTCCATGGCGCTTTATGGCGCGCCAATATGGCCCGGCGGTTTGATGGCGAATCGGCGGGGCATATTCGTGCTCCGCCGGTTCCAGAGGTTGGTCGCCATCAGGGTCGTGCGAGGATACCGCACGATCTCCTACACAGCTGCCACCTTACTGGCGGGTTCCGCGCCGTTTCACATGCTGGCGAAAATGGACGCAGAGGTGTATCAACGCCTCTGCGCCCTTCGCCAGCGGGGCGTGGACCCGTACGGCGAGGAAGCTGCCACAGCCCGAAGCCAGGCGCGGCGACGCGCCTACAGTCGGTGGCTGGTCTGGTTATCCAAGCCAGACCAGCGGGACAATCGCGTCGCCGCGGCGGTCCGCCCAGTGTTTTCTGCCTGGGTTTACTGTAGCTGGGGTACGCCCACCTACCGCCTGACACAGGTGCTGACCGGGCACGGATGCTTCGGTCGGTACCTGCATCGAATAGGGCGGGAGGCGACTGCTGCGTGCCATCATTGTGGGTTAAGGGAGGACACCGCGCAGCACACGTTGGAGTTTTGCCCAGCGTGGGCTGCGCAGCGCGGTGTCCTTGTTGGAGTTGTCGGGCCGGACCTCTCGCTGCCGGCCGTCAATCGTGCGATGGTCGGCAGCGTGGAGGCTTGGGCGGCCATGGCCTTGTTTTGTGAAGAAGTCATGGCTGCCAAGGAGGACGCCGAAACTGCGCGTGAGGAGGTGGGGGGCAGGCGGCGTCGCCGCCATTAAGACCCCCCGCCGCTCCCCGTGACAGGGGGAGCGTTATGTGGTCGATGATGTGGTTTGCGGTGTGGGGTGAGGGGCTTCGTCTCCTCATTCCCCGCCGCACCCAGCCAATCACCGTACCAGGGGCCCGTGGCAGGTTCTCAATCTTTGCGGGGGCGGCAGAGTTAGCCAGCCTCGCAGCCGTGGCCGCGATCGGGTGGGGGCCCGGTCGCGGCTAGTAGCAACGGCACGAGTGGGGGCGACGTCGCGGGTGACCGCGTGGCGTCGCCGGGGGGGCAATCAGTTTGTTTGCCCCCCATTGGGGGTGGAGAATTACATCTCCTCCCCCGGGAAGGGCCTGTAATAGACAGTTGCGCCAACGGGGGTAGTCGCGGTGGTATCGCAAGTTTGGTTCCCGTGACTACGCCCAGATAAAGGGCGCAGGCGGTCACCGTGGGGTTTTAGCCGGTAAGAGTCCGGCACTACCCCGGTCTCTCCCCTAGGAGGCCGGGGTGTCCATGAGGATTTCCCCACGTTAAAAAAAAAAAAAAAAAAGGTCTGGGTTAGGTCATGGACGGAGCTCCTCGGCTCTCTGAATGCAAATCCATTGGGGCGCCCGTATCACATGGTTGTAGGGAAGCTGCGATCATGGGCGCCCCTACTACAGAGAGGTCTGGGTTAGGTCTGGGTTAGGTCTGATTAGTTCTGGGGTAGGTCTGGGTTAGGACTGTGTTAGGTCTGGGTTGGGTCTGGTTAGTTCTGGGTTAGGTCTGGGTTAGGTCTGGGTTAGGTCTCCACGAACCCGTTTGGTTGTCCAGGCGGCAGGGGAGGTGAACCCCTACGTGGCGCGTCCCCAGGTGGCGGATAGGGGCAGCCGCTGGGATGGGATGCGGGGATGAGGTCATCAACCTATGAAGGCTGGTATCTGCATCCTCACATGGCATCCCGGAGGTCGGAGCGAATGCTCCCGCGGACCAAACACCGGTATGAATGTGTTGCGCGTGTGAATGTGTGTGTGAGTGGACTGGGGCATGGGGTATTTGCCGCGGGTTAAACCGAAGGCCGCAGGTTGGTCAGTTGGCTGCGGGTGTGTCCTGCGGCCAACATGGCCCCGCGGCCGGCGGCTTAGTCCCATGTCACGGGGACGCGGGCGCTGGTGACCAGGCGCCTGTGGCTGAGTGGAAATGCGGTGGGAGGAGTGCCTCTCACCGGGAAGGGCCTGAAAAGGCACGGCGCGGCGGGGGACTCTGTGATGTCTCACTAGAGTTCCCGGTCCCTCGCCAAGCGCCTGAGGATGGTCACCGTGGGGTTTTAGCCGGTAAGAGTCCGGCACTACAAACCGGCCCTCCCATCGGGTGGGCCCGCGGGTGTCCATGAGGATTTCCCCACGTACAAAAAAAAAAAAAGGTCTGGGTTAGGTCTGGGTTAGGACTATAAAAACAAAAGTGGGGTGTGTGGGGAGTGAAAGTGGGAGGAAAAAGGGAGGTAGTGCGGGATCGCGGATCGCGGCCGCTGCTGCCTCACAGCGTGAGGACAGTGGTGTTGGGAGCGCCGTGGCGGCTTCGTCAAGGAGGAAGCGCCAGGCAGACCCTATGGAGGCGGGTAGTGCCTCGCCCTGCAACTCGGCCACATCATCGGAGGAGTGGCGCAAGGTGGCTGGGAAAAAGAAACGGAAAAAGAAGAGGAGGGATATCTTGGGGGAGAAGCTCCGCGCCGAGATGAAGAAGAAGGAGGAGGAGGCTCTCTATGCGGAGATCCTCGACGAGACGGAAAAGGTCATCGAAGTGGCAGAGAAATCGGCCAATCTTAAATGTACCGCGGTGAGGGACTTACAGTTCGCAGCGGAATTTATCCGGGTGGCAGCGACCGAGTTACAAAGGCGTATTTCGGTCGTCTCCACCCAGAGGCCCCAAGAGCGGCAGGTGGAAGTGGAGCTGCAGGAGACGCGGCGGGAACTGGCGGCTCTGAGGGAGCAGGTAAAAGTTGCACCCCCGCAACCCTTGGAAACGCCGACAACATCGCCCGCGCCCGTCTTGATTGACGGCACCGCGGACCGCACCCCAAATCCGGACCCGGATCATTATCCGGAAACCTCCCCGCCTACAGCAAATGGCGCGGTCGAGGTTGTGGGAGTGCTGGCGAAGAAGGGAGGGGAGATTGCCCCCCTTCCGAGCCTCCTATGTCTCTCTCCACGGGAGAAGTGGAAGCCCTGGTGAGGGGCGTGGAAGCGGCGATAGAGGGGCGGTTCCGGTCGCTGCGAGAGGAGATTACTTTCTCCCTTGAACGCCCCGCCGCCCTCTCTTCCACTGCTGTCGCATGGCAACGGGTCACCAGATCGGCAGCCGCGCCCCATCAGGCGGAGACGTCGCCCCAGACAATAAGGGGGGGGGGCCGCCGCCAACAGGAGAACGAGGAAGAGGACGGAGCAGAGGGCCAGACAGAAACAAAGACTGGCCGCCCTTTGCCCTGTCTCTTCCTCGTCTATGAACAAGAGTGCGGCCGGACAAACGTGGGCGGACGCGGTGAAGCATGGACGAGCTACGCATAAGCTCGTCCAGCCCACCGCGAAAGCCGCACAGGTCCGCCCTACGCCCGCCCAGGCCTCCCCCCAATCTAGACGAGGGCCTAAATCAACCCCACGGTGACCCTTCCAAACGATTTGGGAGGATACCGGGAATCGCTCGAAACATACTTCCGGTGTCCACCCCGTGCCCGCGCTTTGCGCTCACCCGCGGGGGGACAAACGGTCCCCCCGGTAATCGCCCTATCTCATAGCGGCAGGACGAGGCCACATCGTCCTGCCGCCATCCGTCCCGGGGCCGCGTCTAGTGGCGACTGCGAGCCCCAACTCGCAACCGCCGCGACCCGTTTCTACCCTCGGAGGCCGGCAGCTCACGGCCGCACCAGGCGCCCGAGGGTGCCGCTCCGTGCGCCGGACCCGGACAGGAGGCACTGCCACCCCATCCGGTCCGACCCTCCGCCGCCCGGCGGGAGGGGGCTCGAATCAGGACCCCCCTCCCAGCCTGGGTCATGCGCCACGCCGAGGGGGCCGCCCGCGTCGCCTGACGCCCAGGCGACGCTCTCTCGCCACCAAACGAGCGCGAGCCTCAGCGCGCTGCTGGCGCTCGCGCTCCCTTCCCGCGGTTTCCTTCTGCAACATTACGATTTCGCAGAAGGAGGCCACGGCCCTCCACTTCTTCTCGCTGCCGAGAATGGCGCGCACCATGCCCGGCAGCGAGACATCCCCCCCGATGACGCCGATCAGGACATGGCGTTCACCCTCCCATGCAACGCATACCTCGAGGGTATGTTCCGCCGTGTCCAGCTCAGCGTCACAATGGCAGCAACGCGCCGTCGGCTCCTTCCCTATCCGGCACAGGTATCTCCCGAAGCTGCCATGCCCCGAGAACACCTGTGCCATCCTGTAAGTGAGGCTTCCATGGCCTCTGTCCAGCCACTCACATAGGAGTGGCCGAACAGCCCCGACTGTCCGGTGCCCCGCGGTAGGCAGAGCCAACCGCTCTTGCCACGCGTGCACCACGGGCTGCCGGGCCTGGCGCTTCAACTCGCCCCAAGCAGTGTCCTGCACTCCCGGGACCGCCCCCACCCCCGCGCGACGGTCGACGCGGTGACGATACATCATCGCGTGCGACTGTGCGAGGAGATCCATGGGCGGCATCCCCGCAAGAAACGTCGCCGCCTCATGTGACACGGTCCGGTACCCGCGGACGACCCTTAGAGCCATCCGCCTCTGCACCCGACGCAGCATAGTCATGCCGCGCCGGGGTTGCCGCCAGGTCGTCCGCCCACACGAGGGCCCCGTATAGGACCACCGACTGAACCATTGCCACATAGAGGCGGCGAACTAGGCCCGCCGGGCCCCCCAGGTTGGGCAGAATCCGGCCCAACGCCCCGACCGTCCTCTCCAGCCGGGGGACCAGGCAGCGGAAATGCTCCTCGAAGCGCCAGTGGCTATCGAGGATCAGCCCCAGATACCTCATCTGGGGCTTCACCTCGATATTAGCCTCACCCACGCGGATCAGAGGGGGTGGCGGATCCTGCCGAGGTGAATGGAACGCTATCACCTCGGTCTTATGGACCGCCACCGTCATCCCCAACCCTCTGATCCGGCCGACGACGCGTTGCGCCCCCTCCTCCCAGGGCAGGGTGTTAAAGGCGTTGCCAATATCCAAGGATATTGCCAAAGCCACCCCTCCCCGGGAGACGGCCGACTCCGAGAGGGCCCTGACACGACCTATCGCGTCAATGGTCGATCGACCCTCCCGGAAACCGTACTGGCAGTCGGCCAGGCCGGGGGCACCCCGCGCCATGTGCTCGACGAGGCGGGCAGCAATCACCCGCTCGAAGAGCTTGCCCACCTCGTCGAGGAGACAGATGGGCCGGTATGCGGAGGAGACTCCGCGGGCCGACCCTCCTTCCGGAGGAGGACCATCCTCGCCACCTTCCAACTGGGGGGGAATCGCCCGTCCCTCAGGCATCGGTCGAACAACCGCCTGAGGTCGGCCCCGAGGACGCCCTGGGTCAAGGCCCAAACCCGGCCGGGCACACCATCCGGACCCGGGGCCGTGTTACGCGCCCCGAGCCGTCTGATGGCCGCTGCCAGCTCCCCTGAGTGACCCCCAGTTCGGCCGCCCACTCCCTTGGGACTGCCGCCTCCGCCGGAGGACGTGGTCCCCTCACCCGAATTGGGAAAAGAGTATTGACCACGTCCTCCAGCAGCCGGGGGTCAAGACCCTCGGAGACGGGGGGCGCCCACGGGCGTAGCTTCTTCAGCACCACCCTGTACGGGCGCCCCCAAGGATCGTCATCGATGGTCTGGAGGAGATCCTTCCATGCCCGGGTCTTGGCCCGTCGCGGGCTAGGCTGCCGTCTTGACCGAGGCGATGTCGAGGGCGCGGGCGAATATCAAGCTCGAGGACCTCGGCATCGCTGAGGTCAAGACGAAGCGGGCTATTACGGGGGGACTCTTGCTCGAGATTCCCGGGCCCGAGGGGGAGGCCAAGGCGGACGCCCTGGCCGCCAAGCTGAAGGACACCCTGACCGGGATGGCGATCAGGGTGGCCCGCCCAACCAAGCGGACCGAGCTAAGGGTGAGCGGCTTGGATGATGCCGCCACCCCAGCAGAGGTCCGTTTGGCTATGGCGGTCCTGGGAGGGTGCCCAGAAGAGGGGGTCCAAGTGGGCGATATTCGCAGGACCCCTAGGACTCTTAGTACCGTGTGGGTTAGGTACCCCTTAACGGCCGCCATTAAAATTGCGGCGGCCGGAAAGGTCAAGGTGGGTTGGACCTCGGCGAAGGTGGAGGTTCTTCCGCCGCGCCCTATGCAGTGCTACCGCTGCCTGGAGACAGGTCATGTCAGGCAGCGGTGCACTGCGACGGTGGACCGGAGTGACCGCTGCTACATGTGCGGTTCCTCCTTCCACCGCGCCAGACAGTGGAGCGCGGCGTCCCCGGTATGTCCACTATGCGTAGACATACCGGTGAGACCCACGGGGCACCGATTGGGGGGACCGGGTTGTGCCCCCCCCCCAAGCAGGGCCGCCGCGGGCGGACCAAGGAGGCCGTAAGGGGGCCTAAGCGTCCCGTTAATGCTCTGCCGGCGGGAGGGGCCACAAAGGCCCATCCCCTACGGCGTGCAAAGGGGCGGGGCAGGGGGCTGTGGCCCCTCCACCGATGGAGGTGGATGAGGTCGTCGGGGGGAGGGGCCCCTCCCAACAGCAGCCTCGACGGAGGGGGGAGAGCGCCCCTCCCGAACCGAGAGTAAAGGTCTGGAGGTGGCCGTGAAAGCCTAAAATTCACGCCCCTCCTCCAGGCCAATTTGGCGGGGGCTCGCAGGGCACGGGACATGCTCGTCCACACCCTGCGGGCCCGAGGGTTAGGCCTGGCCATCGCCGCAGAGCCGTACATGGTTCCCGATCAGCCCAATTTGGTGGCGATGGTCTGGGCGTTGCCGCCGGACTCCCCTCCCGTTACCATCCTGCATCGGGGGAGGGGGTTTCTGGCGGTCCAATGGGGGACCATCGCGGTTGTGGGCTGCTACGTGTCGCCCAACTGCGTCCTCGTCGCATATGCGGAGTACCTGAACGGGGTGGACGATTGTATAACAGGATGCCTACCCCGTCCGGTACTGGTCCTGGGGGACCTTAATGCCCATGCGGCTGCGTGGGGCAGCCCCAGGACCAACCGCCGTGGGGAGGCGCTAGTAGGGTGGGCGGCCGAGCACGACCTCCGGCTGGTGAATCGGGGCTCCGAAGCTACGTTCGTGGGGTCGCAGGGAACGTCCATCATTGATTTGACGTGGGCAACCCCTGCGGCCCTGCGACTCGTGTCGGGGTGGCGAGTGGCCGTAGAGGTGGCCACACTCAGTGACCACCTCTACATCACCATGACGGTGAGAGCCACCCCGGCGCGTAGGGAGCCCCTGGGCCGGAGGCGTGCGGCAGATGCTGCAGCCCCCCCGCGATGGTCCCTGGAAGAGGGTGGAGTGGGCGATGGCGGAGGCAGCCGCGACGGTGGCAGCCTGGTCCGAACCAGAGCATGGACCCGTCAGACGACGTTGGAGACGGAGGCCGAGTGGTTCCGGGGCAAGTGCAAGGAGGTGTGTGATGCCTCCATGCCCCGGGCCAGGCCTCCCAGGAGCAAGGGCGCGGCGTATTGGTGGTCGCCGCACATCGAGCAGTGGAACGCTCGGTATGCGCGCGCCCGCCGAATATACACCCGCGCCCGAAGATCACGTCGTCGACGCCCGACCGCAGAGCGGATGACGCGCATTTACGAGGGGTTCGCCATAGAGCGGCGGACCCTCCAGCGTGCCATCCGAGACGCTAAGGCACGGGCATGGATGGACCTCCTCCGGGAGCTGAATAGGAATCCGTGGGGGCGTACGTACAAGCTTTTAATGGACAAGCTTCGTCCATGGGCGCCCCCTCTGACGGAGTCCCTCGACCTCCAATTTCTAGAGGAGGTGGTATCAACCTTGTTCCCGGGTGCTAACCGGGACGGGGTACCACCTCCTCGAGAACCCTGGGACCTTACCATCTGGTCCCAGGAACTGGAGGTCACACCCGAGGAGATGGGCCGGGCCGTGCGTCGAATGAGGGCTCGAGGGGTTGCTCCGGGTCCCGACGGCGTGCCCGGCCAGGTGTTGGTCTGTGTCCTTGGCGTCTTGAGCGCGCGGTTCGGGAGGCTGTTCAGTGGTTGCCTCCGCCGAGGGGTATTCCCCTCGCCCTGGAAGGCGGCGCGGCTGGTCCTTCTCCAGAAGGCAGGAAGGCCCGCAGGTATGCCCTCCGCGTACCGGCCGGTGTGTCTGTTGGATGAGGCGGGCAAGTTCTCCCCTCAGGGGCTGTGTCCGGCAATCGTCGGCCGCAGTACGGGGCGTAGCGACCCCGAGGTACCTGAAGCTAATCACACCGTAAGCCTCCTGTTGGTCGTCACGACGACCCATTCACAATTGCTTTTTTGGTTTTGTGAATGATACGTGACGGCAGGAGAAGCGGGGGCCTTGGCTTAACCGCCTGGGCCAAGAGTATGGCGACTCTATAAAATCGCCCTCCAATCTTAAGCTATGGTGCGCGGTGATGGGATGCATGGTTGGGGGAGAAGGCCCAATCCCAAGCGACCAGCTCCGGGGCACCTGCCGAACCCCCGGAGTATTAGGCTTACCCGGGTAAGGCGGCTCTGCCCGGGTGGACCTTTATTTCCGACCTACTCGTGGGATTCATACATGGATTTTCAAAATAAAACGGGGATGGGACGGGTTATATTGGAGGGGAACTACGATGACGGTGTTGGGGCTAGGGTGACGGCGCTCGCGCCTCACTCAGCGCCTGGCCCGGCATCGTGGAAGGTGGAGGAGGACGACGAGACTGCGTCAGCCTCGTCCTTCTCCTCCACGAGGAGCCACATAGGCTCCAAGAGGAAGCGGACGGGGCAGGACGTCGACGGAGTGGACCGGGCGATGAACCCGGTCGTGATGGTGAGTTGCCTCAGGGACGAGGTAACCGAGGAGATATCCGAGAGGATCTCCTCGTCCCTGAGGCGGGTGGAGAAGGTGGCCGCGGCCTGCTCCTCGACGGGGCAGAAGACCTGCGGGGCAGACCCCCTTAGGGTAGCGGCCCAGAGGATGAGGGAGGCGACGCAGGAGTTGTGTGGGCGAAATGCCCGGCTACAGCTCCAGGTGGAGGAGGAGCGACGGGGGAGGATGAGGGCAGAGGCGCGCTGGAACAGCGCAGCCCTCTCTCCTATCCTCCCTCCTCCTCCACCTCCACCACCACGACCCACTGTCGTGGAAAAAAAGCGGTGTGCGGCGGCGGTGTTGCGGGGACCTTCCACCCGCACTCCGCCCGCGCAGAGTTCCCCATTCTCCTCAGAGGACGAACTTCTGAGGAGGATCGGGAACATGATCGACGGCAAGATGGCCGCCTTCCGGGAGGAGCTCCTCTACGGAGGTGTGGCAGGCGAGAAGGCGGTGCCTCCCCGACCGATGTCGGTTCGGGTGGGGAAGGCGAAGGTGGCGGGAGGGAAGACTCCACCCACCGTGGCCGTTACGGTGCCGCGGGCCGGGGCTCCCCAGGGGGGTAGTTTACCCGCGGCCCCGGTGCGCGCGTCCTCCGCGGCACCACCCCAAGGAGGAGTGTCGTGGAGCGAGGTGGTAAGGCGGAAGGCAAAGAGGGCGGCGAGGAAGGCCTCGCAGCCGGGACCTGCTACCTCGCCGCCCGCGGCCAGGGGAAAGGCCGCGAAGGTGCGACCAGGGCGCCCCCCTAAAAGGCAGCAGTGACGCTGACCGTTCCTCAGGGGGGCGACCTGACACTCGCGGGGGCGATGCAGCCCGCCAGGGATAATATATCCCTGGAGGAGCTCGGCATCGCTTCCGTGAGGGCGAAGAGGCCGTGACCGGGGTTTCCTGCTGGAGATCCCTGGCCCAGAGGGCGGCGAGATGGCGGACCGACTCGCCCAGAGGCTCCAGGAGCAGCTGGGCGAGCCGGGTGTCCGAGTCGTCCGGCCCACGAAGCGCACAGAGATGCGCATATATGGGTTGGACGACTCGGTCACCGCGCAGGAGGTGTCCTGTGCCCTAGCGAGGGCGGGTGATTGCCCCGAGGGAGACGTGCGGGTCGGAGAAATCCGCAGGTCTCCTTCCGGCCTGGGGTCGGTGTGGGCCCGGTGTCCCCTCTCCGCCGCCCGAAAGGTGGCGGAATCCGGGAGGGTATTGGTGGGGTGGGTTTCGGCGCGAGTGGAGATACTCGCGCCGCGCCCACTCCAGTGTCACCGCTGCCTCGAGCTGGGGCACGTGAGGCAGTGGTGCACCTCGCCGGTGGACCGCAGCGGTCAGTGTTACCGCTGCGGGGCGAATGACCACCGCGCGAGCCAGCGCTCGGCGGCCCCCCACTGCCCGCTATGTGCGGACATGGGCAGGCCAGCCGATCACAGGGTGGGGAGCAAAAAGTGCTCTCCCCCCTCCCGGAAGGGGAAGAAGGGGCCCAGCCCGGGTCAAGCACCGCGGTTGCTGGCAGAGTCCACCATGGAGCTGGACGGTGCCACAGGGACGGACAGCCGGGAGGAGGCTGGGACGGCCGTTAAATAACGGCGCCCCGCCTCCTCCTCCAGGCCAATCACAACCACTGCCGCGCGGCACAGGACATGATGTCCCAATTCCTCGCGGAGTGGGGGGTTGGCCTGGCGGTCGTCGCCGAGCCGTACCGCGTGCCGGATCACCCACATTGGGTGGGCGACGCGGACGGTTTGGTGGCGACGGTATGCGGAGGTGGCGACGGGTCCCCGCCGTTCTCCATTCTGGAGCGCGGTCGGGATTTCGTCGCCGTGGACTGGGGGGGAGTCGCCGTAGTGGGGTGCTACATCTCGCCCCGCAGCGGTCACGCAGCGTTCGAGCTGTACTTGGCCGAGGTCGCGGCATGCGTGCAGAGCTGCGGGTCCCGGCCGGTGCTAGTCCTGGGGGACTTTAACGCCAAGTCGGTGGCTTGGGGATGCCCTACGACCACCGTTCGCGGCGGGATCCTGGGTGACTGGGCGGCGGGGCTCGACCTTCGGTTACTGAACCGGGGGTCGGAGCACACGTGCGTGCGGCGATATGGGGGATCTATCGTGAATGTTGGATTCGCGACCCCCAACGCCGTGCGCATGGTGTCGGGTTGGCAGGTGGCCCCGGAGACAGAGACACTCTCCGATCACCGGTATATCCGGATGGAGGCCTCTGCCGCCGGGGCTGCGTCCCGGCACCGCCGCCCGGATGGCACCCCACCGCGCCGCTGGGCGCTTCGGCGCCTGGACAAGGACGCCCTGATGGCAGCTGCCCTCGCTGCAACTTGGCCGCAGGTGGCGGCCGAGTTGCCAAGCATGGAGGAGGAGGCTGCCCGGCTCGGGGTACTAGTCGCAAACATTTGCGACGCGTCGATGCCCCGGGTCGGGCGAGCTTCGTCTCGCCGGGCGGTGTACTGGTGGTCAGCCGCGATCGCGGAATTGCGGGTCGCGAGTGTCCGCGCCCGACGCCAGTACGCCCGCGCGCGCCGTCGTCTACGACCGGACGATGCCGTGGCGCGAGCGAGGGCAGATGACCTGTATGAGGCATACCGGATGGCGCGGGTTGCTCTGCAGGTCGCCATCAAACGGGACAAGACCCGGGCATGGAAGGATCTCCTCCAGACCCTCGATGTCGATCCTTGGGGGCGCCCGTACACGGTGGTGCTGGAGAAGCTCCGCCCGTGGGCGCCCCCCGTCACCGAGGGTCTTGACCCCCGGCTGCTGGAGGACGTGGTCAATACTCTTTTCCCAATTCGGGTGAGGGGACCACGTCCTCCGGCGGAGGCGGCAGTCCCAAGGGAGTGGACGGCCGAACTGGGGATCACTCAGGGGGAGCTGGCCGCGGCCACCAGGCGGCTCGGGGCGCGTAACACGGCCCCGGGTCCGGATGGTGTACCCGGCCGGGTTTGGGTCTTGACCCAGGGCGTCCTTGGGGCCGACCACAGGAGGTTGTTCGACCGATGCCTGAGGGACGGGCGATTCCCCCCCAGTTGGAAGTTGGCGAGGATGGTCCTCCTCCGGAAGGAGGGTCGGCCCGCGGAGTCTCCCTCCGCATACCGGCCCATCTGTCTCCACGACGAGTTGGGCAAGCTCTTCGAGCGAGTGATTGCTGCCCGCCTCGTCGAGCACCTGGCGCGGGGTGCCCCCGGCCTGGCCGACTGCCAGTACGGTTTCCGGGAGGGTCGATCGACCATCGACGCGATAGGTCGTGTTAGGGCCCTCTCGGGGTCCGCCATCTCCCGGGGAGGAGTGGCTTTGTCAATATCCTTGGATATTGCCAACGCCTTTAACACCCTGCCCTGGGAGGGGATAAGGAGGGGGCTCGAATATCATCGGGTCCCCCCTTGTCTCGGGGCGGTCATCGGGGATTATCTCCGCGGCAGGTGGATCGAGTATCCGAGCCGGGATGGGCATATGCGGAGGGAGGTGTACTGCGGTGTTCCGCAGGGGTCGGTCCTCGGGCCACTCCTGTGGAACATCGCGTACGACGCAGTGTTGCGGGCCGACCTCCCCGCCGTGTCCTGATCGGCGTCTTCGGGCGGGATGTCTCGCTGCCGGGCATGGTGCGCGCCATGCTCGGCAGCGAGGAGAAGTGGAGGGCCGTGGCCTCCTTCTGCGAAATCGTAATGTTGCAGAAGGAGACCGCGGGAAGAGAGCGCGAGCGTCAGCGGCGCGCTGAGGCTCGCGCTCGTTTGGTGAGAGAAGGCGTCGCCTGGGTGTCAGGCGACGCGGGCGGCCCTCGGCGTGGCGCATGACCCAGGCTGGGAGGGGGTCCTGATTGAGCCCCTCCGCCAGGCGGCGTAGAGTCGGACCGGATGGGGTGGCAGTGCTCTCCTGTCCGGCTCCGGCGCACGGAGCGGCACCCTCGGTGGTCTGGTGCGGCCATGAGCTGCCGGCCTCCGAGGGGGAGAAATGGGGTCGCGGCGGTTGCGCGTTGGGGCTCGCAGCCGCCACTGGACGCGGCCCCGGGACGGATGGCGGCAGGACGATGTGGCCTCGTCCTGCCGCTATGAGACAGGGCGATTACCGGGGGGACCGTTTGTCCCCCCGCGGTTGGGCGCAAAGCGCGGGGCACGGGGAGGATACCGGAAGTATACTTCGAGCGATTCCCGGTATCCTCCCAAATCGTGCGGAAGGGTCACCGTGGGGTTTTTAGTGGGTGGTCCCGCGCCCGGTATAATGGGCGCGGGGAATCCCACACACCCCTCCCACCTCTCCCCAAAGAGTTGGGAGGGAGTCTTTCGAAGATTTTCCCCACGAAAAAAAAAAAAAAAAAAAAAAAAAAAGGCGGGCAAGTTCTTTGAACGCATTGTGGCTGCCCGCATTACCAACCACCTGTCCACGGTGGGACCCGACTTGGCCCCCTGCCAATTCGGCTTTAGAGAGGGACGGTCCACGCTCGATGCCATCGAGTTGGTCCGATCCCTCTCTCAGGGGGCCACCTCCCGAGGTAGGGTGGTGTTGGCGATATCTCTTGATATCGTCAATGCTTTCAACACCCTGCCTTGGGAGGCGATCATGGGGGCACTAGAATACCATCGTGTGCCCCCATACCTGAGGAGGATCGTCGGGTCCTACCTTAGCGACAGGTGGATCACTTGCACCGGCAGGGATGGAATAGTCATGCGGAAGGGAGTCGTATGCGGTGTTCCGCAGGGGTCGGTTCTAGAACCCCTGCTATGGAACATCGGGTGCGATTCGGTACTGAGGGCACCTCTGCCCGCTGACGTTGCGCTGGCGTGTTATGCCGATGCCACGCTGATGCTCGTCAGCGGTACAGACTGGAGAGGGACAGCCCGTGCCGCGGAGGTAGCGGTGGCTACCGTCGTCGCCGAAATCCGCAGGCTGGGTCTAGAGGTGGCACCCCAGAAAACGGAGGTCATGTTCTTTCAAAGACTTGGCCCACGCGGGGTGCCACCGGCCGGCCTGCGGATCCGAGTTGGGACAGCCTACGTCGAGGTGAAGGCCCAGATGAAGTATCTGGGCCTGATCCTCGACAGCCGGTGGCGCTTCGTCGACCATTTCGACCGCCTGGCCCCCCGGGTGGAGAAGGCGGCTGCTGCACTAGGCCGCCTTCTCCCGAATATCGGGGGGCCCGATGTTGGAGTACGCCGCCTCTACGTGGAGGTTGTGTGGTCAATTGCCCTCTACGGGGCCCCGGTATGGGCCCCAAACCTGGATGCCAGCCGGCGCAGCATGGACTACTCTGGCGTGTCTACCGCCCCTGGAGCTCCTAGCTTGGAAAAACCGGCAATTATACCGGCTCTCCAGGGAGCTCCAGGAGGCTCGGAGACCGCCAGAGGAGAGGAGGCAAGCGGTCGAGGAGACGAGGCGCCGTGCCCAACGGACCGTTGTATTATGATTGAATGTGGAGGGCTCAAACACTGATTTGAGAACCTCGTCTAACGGGGGTCCGGATCACGAGGGAAGAGGAGGATGGAAAAGTAATTATCACACGTTATATAGATTTTCACGTCGTCGAAATTTCGTCGACGTCTTTTATTTTTTGGCCCTTTTAAATTAAATACAGCCTTTTGTGTATTCGGCGACGCGTGATCCGTCTGGCCGTCGTCTGGCGGCTGCTCGTGTCACGCTGTTCTGAAACGAAAAGAGACGGAACTATGTGTAAATATTCGGCAACGTGAGTCACGCTTTCCGTCTCGTTTTAATGTACACGCGCTCCTGATTATGCTCGTCGCGCTCAGGAGCGGGAAACTCAGCTGCCGCGTTACGCGGCTAAGCTAGTGGACTGTATATGTTGTGCGTTCCCTTTAACCCGGGAAACTTCTTATTGCAGTTTTGGGAAGACGAGATTCAACCTCGTTTCTTCCTCGACTGCAGGTTTTGACTGTCGTAGGAGAGGGTAACGGGTGGAGGTTGTAAGGCTGCAACCGTACCCGCTCCTCGGCCCTTTTTACCACCTTATGGCGTGCGTACGGGCACGGTGTGATGCAGGTGTGCCAACGGCGCCCTTGGGTCGACTTACGATTGGGCCTGACACCACGTAGCTTGATGAATTAACGTCCTACGCACAGTGACCGTACTAGACTGGCGATCTTTGGAGGTATTCTGCGATTCGTCGTAAGCTGGGAGTGAAAGTTGTCCCACACTTCGACTAGAAGGTGGTAAATCCACCCAGGGTATTTTATACACCCCTGGATTGTGGGTTACGAACCGTTTGATATACTAGAGAGGTACGAGAGTCAACCTCGATACCTTAAACACGACCTCTGATTACAGCGATCCGTATTCTCTTTTACTTTTTGATTTTTTCAGACTAAGGTGGGTCGTAGCCACTGCTGAATACGAAATCTCGGATTTTAACCTGCGAGATTTTACAGTCAATTAATTAATTAATCAGGTCGTGTTCCGATCTGATCTTTTTAACAGGTAAGCGATTATGGAAGTATCGACGGCACCGGATGGGTTCCCTATCCGTTTTCGTCGAGACCTTCCTTGCGCTTCCGACTCTAATTTTAATTGAAATAAATTAACGTGTGTGGAAGTTAAGACGTTACCGGATGGATTGCCTATCCGTTTTTTCGTGTTAACTTCCGTACCACGTTGGTAATTTCTCCGATAGTTCGAGTAGCTCAGAACTAGTCGGCCGTTTTGGAATTTAAGGGGGAGCGGGTTCGTATGCCCATGTGCTCTATACCGATTCCAAATTCAGAGTGAGGATCCAGCACGGTTAGTCGAATTCGGAGGGGCGAATCTCCGACTAGCGGCGCTGTAGACGAATTTGAATTCGTCTTTGTCCAACTTATTATTGTCGTACCTTCTCTTTATACACGCGCCGAATCGTTAGCTCGAAATCACGCGTAATTTCGTGGATCGCGTGATGTTTCGAAGAAATCCGTTGTAACGCGAGTTCCGGGACACGCCGGGTAGGTGGTGCCGGTGGGTCGCGGTACCGCGTTCGGGCCTCCTCCCGAAGCAACGGCCACGCGGAGGAGCGGGATCGGGCGGGTACAAACGACTATGAGCTGGTAACGGTAAATAAATCCTTTTATTAATCACAACTCCTCGGTCGGACTCTGGAGATTGCCGGGTGGACGGCGGCTGGTCCTGCGGTTCCGGCGGTCTGGAAGAAACCCGGTCCGGCGTGAGTATGCGCGCTTATAAGATATGACAATGTATGATTAAGACTAAGATAAAGTATGATATGAACTGAGACTAAGATAAAGTAGGATATGAACTAAGACAAGATAAAGTAGAATATGAACTAAGACAAGATAAAGTAGAATATGAACTAAGACAAGTGCGATTCGGTTCGATACGTAAGCGCACGCGGGCGCTGCAGCAATCTGATTTTCGCGGCGCGGCGCACCGGGGTATCGACCCCGCGGTTTCGATTGTTTCGGCGAACCCTACGGGTGACAACCGAGGGTCTCTTCCCTGCGGTTGGGCGTTCTCTGTTTTCGCATGAACTAGATTGTTCCAGCTTCGAGAGAACTCGATGGGAGAGTACCGGGGCTCTCCTTATATGCTCGGCTACGAGCGCGTTCGGCTGCGAGAGCGGTTAGCGGCACGGCGCCGCGTCGCGGCCACCGTCGGAGGTTGTCCGCGCGAGGCCGGTGGATGGCGGGTTGCCGGGGTCGCGGCGTTGTCGAGTGACTTTCGTCACATCACCCTCTTCTTTTGTGAGGGGGATTTTTTGTCGCGTACCTATCGTCTTCCCATGGTCCGGCGTAGTGAAGGTCCCCGTTGGGCCGGAACCGGATGGTTCTGTGCTGGCCGTGGCGCCGGAGCCTCCACTTCCGGGCCCCCACCGGCACGACGGCTTCGCCCCCGTCGGGGAGCTGGACGCTCCGGACTGGCCTGGACGATGGCGGTGGCCCCGTCAGGTAGCCGTCCCTGGTGATCCCAGGCCTGCGGCTCCTCCTTGCTGGCCGCCGGTGGGGTGCTGCGATGGTCAGCAGCATCGCTGCCGGTTGTCGGGTGGCGGTCCTGGGTCCGGGTGTCGCTGGTGTGGGGGTCGCGGTGTTGCGTCGCTCCGCGACGTAGGGTCTCTAGCCGAGGCTCCTGCCTCTTCGGCACGATGAGCAGAGGTCGCGTTGTTTTTCGTTGCGTCGCCTGTTGCTCCATGATTGCAACTATCTTTACGCAGGTCCTCGCCGTTAGCATGCCCTCGGTCCGGTTTCAGGTCGCTGATGTGAATTCTTGGGATTGTTTTGCCCCGGGTGTCGGTGAGGTCATACATGGCCGCGGAATGTTTCTTGCGCACGGTTAGCGGCCCGGTGTATTTGGGCTCTAGTTTGGCGCTAATTTGCTTCAGTTTGTCCGAGAGCACGTGTGTTTTCCGCCATACCTTGTCCCCCGTCCGGGGCTCCCACTGTCGTCGCCGGAGATTGTAGTGTCGCGCCTGTTTCTGGAAGGCTCGGGCTTGGTGTATTCGCACTACTTCGTAGGCCTCGTTCAGCCGCCGCTGGCGGACTTGTGGTGATGCCTCGGGGCCCGAGCGGGTGTCCTGACTCCCTGGCACCGCTAATTCCCTCCCGTAGGTGAGGTACGCTGGGGTGTAGCCTGTTGTCTCGGACACGGAGGTGTTGTATGCGAAGGTCAGCTCGGCCAGGTGGTGGTCCCACGTGGCGTGATGGCCGTGGGTGAATTGCGCGATCATGGTTTTTATGACCCGGTTTGTTCGCTCCACTGGATTGCATTGTGGGGTGTACGGGGGGGGGGGGGTGCGGCGATGGTTAATCCCGCTAGTCTCCAGGAGTCGGGTGAATTCGGTGCTGATGAATTGCGCCCGTTGTCGGTCACGACGGTATCGGGGCGGCCGTGTCTTAAGATTACGTGTTCCCGGCACGCCTGGGTGACATTTGTTGCCGTGGCTTTAATTAGTGGTGCGACTTCAAGCCATTTGGTAAATTTATCCTGCATTACGAGTAAGGTGGTATGCCCGTTTTTTGACCGGGGCAGCGGTCCGACAAGGTCGATGCTGATGATCTGGCCCGGTCCGGTAGCGGTATGGGCGAGCATGCGTCCTGGCGGCTGTCGTTGGGTTACCTTGTAGGCCTGGCAGCTTGGGCACGCTCGTACGTATTTCGCCGCGTCTGCAAACATCCCCGGCCAGTAGTACTTCTGAGCGAGCCTGGCGATTGTCCGGGCGACGCCTAGGTGGCCAGCGGTTGGCTGGTCGTGGTTTTCCGCCAGTACGGTGCTTCGTTTTTCCTCCGGGACGCATAGTTTCCAATTCTCTCCTCCGTCGCGATAATCCAACCGGTGGAGGATGTGGCGGTACAGTTGGCCGTTCCTTATACAGTAGTCCGGTGTATCTTCCGGTTTTTCGCGTGTCTCCCACATCCGGCAGGTGTACCATGGGCGCTTGGTTCGGGTCGTGGCTAGCGCGGTGGTGTGTCGGGAGAGGGTGTCCGCGACCGTGTTTTCGTTTCCCCGGCGGTATTTGATGGTGTAGTCGTATTGCTGGAGCTCGAGCGCCCAGCGCGCGAGTCGGCCGGAGGGGTTGTCGATCTTCTGTAACCACTGGAGGGACTGGTGGTCGGTGATGATGGTGAAACGGTACCCCTCTAGGTATCCTCGCATCTTGCGGACCCCCCATACTACCGCTAGGCACTCCAGCTCGGTTACACTGTAGTTCCGTTCGGCGCTGTTTAGCGTGCGACTGGCGTAGGCGATTACTCGCTCGACCCCGTGTAACGTCTGGGTTAGCACCGCCCCGATGCCTGAATTACTGGCGTCTGTTTGTAGCGTGAATGTCTGCGTGAAGTCTGGGCAGGCGTGGACTGGGGTGGTCGCTAGGTGGGCCTTGAGTGCTACAAATGCTTGTTCCTGCTCCTCGTTCCAGTGCCACCTGGTCGCTTTTTGGAGGAGATGGTTCAGGGGGGCGGTGAGAGATGCGGCGTTCGGTATGAATCGCCTATACCAGGAGGCCATGCCTAGGAAGCGACGTAGCCCCCGTATGTTCGTGGGGGCCGGCATGTCTGTGATGGCGCGGATTTTCTCTGGGTCGGTGTGTATGCCGTCCTTGTTGGATCAGGTGGCCTAAAGAGGTCAGCTGAGGCACGCAGAACTCGCATTTCGCGATATTCATTTTCAAGTTTGCCTGCCGGAGTCGTCGGAATACGGTCTGTAGATGCCGGAGGTGTTCTTCGAAAGACCCACTGATTACGACTATGTCGTCCAGGTAGGCAAAAGCGAAGGGTTCCAGTTCGGGGCCGATTACCGTGTCGAGAAGTCGCTGGAACGTGGCTGGGGCCGAGTGGAGGCCGAAGGGGACGACCCGGAACTGCATGAGTCCTCTGCCGGGGATGGTAAATGCTGTTACCGGGCGGCTCTCCTCCGTTAGTTCGA
Source organism: Colletes collaris (assembly GCA_030068185.1). Lineage (NCBI taxonomy): Eukaryota > Metazoa > Arthropoda > Insecta > Hymenoptera > Colletidae > Colletes > Colletes collaris. Next base: position 121,434 of record JASGYR010000355.1, on the reverse strand, counting down.
CCTGCCAGTACCCGTTTTTCAGATCGATCTTGGATAGGTATCGGGCCCCCCGTAGTTTGTCGAGGGTGGCGTTTATCTGCGGTAGCGGGTAGGCGTCCCGCTCGCATACCTGGTTTACCCGTCGGTAGTCGATACAGAAGCGTGGCCCACCATCCTTCTTCTTAACAATGACCACTGGTGAGCTCCATGGGCTTTGCGCGGGCTCGATGACGCCTTCTTCCAGCATCTTTTTCCACCTCTTGGTCGATAATTGCCTGGACCGCGGGGTTCCGAGGGCGGTACCTCTGTTTGATCGGTTGCGCGGTTTGCAGCCGTATCGTGTGTCGTAAGAGGGGTGTGGGACCGCGGATGTTGGCAAATTGGGCGACCTCCCGTTCGATGAAATCGCGGAGGCGCTGGTCTTCCTCTGGGGTGGTGGCGCGTAATCCTTCGGTGCTGTAGATGACGGGACCCCTCCTCGGCTGTCGGCCCGAGCGGGGGGTCGGTCGGATGGGTATCCCGGCGAGGATCCCACGTATCCCAATTTCGCGAGGGCGTCCATCCCGAGCACGATCTCGTGTGGGAGAGAGGGTAACACGAATAACCGATGCCGTATCCTGATGCCTCGTACGGAGATGGTGCCTTCCAGGCTTTCCTTGATGGTTGCTTCGCCCCGTCGGCGAGTACTGCGGCGAGGGATTCGCGGTGTCGTTTCCATCCGCGTTGGCGGAGGTGAGTGGCGGACCGGGCGTTGGTGAAGGAGGTAGCTGCGCCGGTGTCGATGAGGGCCCTAAACGGACGCTTGGCCGCCCATACGGTCAGAGTGATACGCCCGTCTTCTAGTTGGTGGGCCGAGCGGTGGGCGTGCTGCGATCGGCCCGGTGGTCGTTTCCCGCCTGTCTGGAGTCGGGGCACCCGCATTGCTGGCGACTCACCCCCTCCTTCCCACAGAAGGAACAGAACAATTGCCATGGTTGCGTGCAGCCGTGCCTGAGGTGTCCCGGTTGCCTGCACCTCCAGCAGTGGCTCTGCCGGCCATAGGGTGAGTCCGCGGCGATGAGGCTCGTCCGGTGCGTGGTGCTGGGTCTGGCCGGTCGACGGGCCTCTTCTTCTGCCGCCTGCCGGCGCTGTAGTTCCTCGAATCTCTCCCCCCTGCGGAGGAGTTCGGTCACGGTGGATACGTCGCTCCGGGAGAGGTGAAGCTGATATTCGGCGCGTAGGTTCTTGTATAGGCGATCGAGGGTGCGACAGCTTGATGTCTCACCCTGTCGACGAAGGAGGGTCTGTAGGGCCGTGACGTATGCCCGGATTCCCTCTCTCGGTTGTTGTCTGCGGGCGCGGATCTGTTCGGTTAAGCTTATCCTCTTCGTCCGGGGGGAGGAAGCTGAGTTTGAGTTCCCGCACTACGTCCTCCCATGATTGCCAGCCCGCCTTGTTGTTCCGTACCCATTCCAGGGGTTCTCCTCGGAAGAGTTCGGGGAGGCCGCCGATTAGCTGTTTGCTGGTCAGTCCGTAGGCTTCGCGGAGTTCCTCTACCCTGTCGAGGAATTCGTACAGGTTTGCTCCGGTGAAGTAGCAGTTCCACTTCCGTATCTTCTCGATAGGTTTCTCGCCGGGTGGGGTTGTTTCCTCCCTGGCCGTGGGTGGTTGGGTCGGCTTCTCCTCCTCCGTGACGGCTCGCTGTCTCCACCCCGCGATACGTTCGTCGTCTGGGTGTGATTGGATGAACTCCCGGAGCTGTGTTCGGAGGTCGTTGATATTGCCCGCGGCTTCCCCTCCGGTCTCGGTCAGTATGTCCGCCAGTGCCGTCTTCCTCAGGGTGTGTATCCACGCCATTGCTTATTCTACTTAGCCTAATTCTACAATATCACACCGGACCGGTTACCGTGAAACCACCTACGATGATCCTGGCAGGATCGCCATGTAACGCGAGTTCCGGGACACGCCGGGTAGGTGGCGCCGGTGGGTCGCGGTACCGCGTTCGGGCCTCCTCCCGAAGCAGCGGCCACGCGGAGGAGCGGGATCGGGCGGGTACAAACGACTATGAGCTGGTAACGGTAAATAAATCCTTTTATTAATCACAACTCCTCGGTCCGGACTCTGGAGATTGCCGGGTGGACGGCGGCTGGTCCTGCGGTTCCGGCGGTCTGGAAGTAACCCGGTCCGGCGTGAGTATGCGCGCTTATAAGATATGACAATGTATGATTAAGACTAAGATAAAGTATGATATGAACTAAGACTAAGGTAAAGTAGGATATGAACTAAGACAAGATAAAGTAGAATATGAACTAAGACAAGATAAAGTAGAATATGAACTAAGACAAGTGCGATTCGGTTCGGTACGTAAGCGCACGCGGGCGCTGCAGCAATCTGATTTTCGCGGCGCGGCGCACCGGGGTATCGACCCCGCGGTTTCGATTGTTTCGGCGAACCCTACGGGTGACAACCGAGGGTCTCTTCCCTGCGGTTGGGCGTTCTCTGTTTTCGCATGAACTAGATTGTTCCAGCTTCGAGAGAACTCGATGGGAGAGTACCGGGGCTCTCCTTATATGCTCGGCTACGAGCGCGTTCGGCTGTGAGAGCGGTTAGCGGCGCGGCGCCGCGTCGCGGCCACCGTCGGAGGTTGTCCGCGCGAGGCCGGTGGATGGCGGGTTGCCGGGGTCGCGGCGTTGTCGAGTGACTTTCGTCACACCGTATGTGACAGTTTTTATAACCTGTCTTGTTTTCGCGTAGCGGACACGAGAGTCGAACAGTCTCGAGTCGGTTACATACGCAGAAAAACAATACCGGGTGACGAATAATATTTTACTATTCTTATACGCATCGAATTAACGCGATATTTAAACATACCGCCCCCCTTGCACGGTCCGTGCAATAATCCAGAGGAGCGGTAATTCGCGGTCACGTTTGATCCGCTTCCGAGAAGGTCGACATACACTTAATTTATTGAAAAATTAAGGTACTTACTTAACGGCGAGAGATGGCCCGTCTTGCCTCCAGGATGTGGAGGGTGGTCAGGACCGCCTCCTGCAGCGCCGTCTGGTCGATTTCGGCTCTGGGAGAGGGCCCTTGGCGCCTCTGCCTGCCCCGAGCTCGATCAGACCGGCTCTCCCTCCTTGTGGGTGGTGCGGGCGGCGCCTGGCGGCGTTCCGCTCCTGACGCCTGGCGTGCTGTATGCCTCGGGGGTGGCGGGCCGTCGTTGGCCCGGTAGTTGCAGGCTATCAGTCTGCCTCCCCTCGCCCACTTCAACCGGAAGAAGCCTCCGGGCACCTTGGCCTTCATCCTCCGGGTGGTCCACGGCACGTGGGCGGGGATGCGGAGGACATCCTGCCCCAGGTCTCAAGATGAACTCCTGGGTCGGTGCTGGCGTTTCCACGGTGGCCGACGTTCCGGCCTGTGGTCCCTCCGTAGCGGGGGCGGCCTGGAGTGGTCGAGTTGTATCGACCAACTTTAACAGTTGGTCGAACTGTTCGTCGATCTGCGTGTCACGGGTCGACTCCACCACCGTTTCCACACTCTCGTCGCTTGAGGACATTTTGGAACTTTTTCATTTTTTTTTTTTTTTTAATGTTTCCGCGTGTAACTTGGAACTAAGCGAATTCGGCCAACGGGTCCTGCTTTTAAAACCTAGGACGCGCGCGAATCGCTCCCTTCCTTAATTGTTACCGGGATGGTAGGGAATAGGTTCCCCTCTCGCCGATTGTCACCAAGACGCGGGATATGTGGTAATCAACACCGTTGCTATTACCAACGGCGGATCTCACTTCCTGTCTCGTTCTAACCTGTGATTCGGGATTTCTTGTGTCCCGATAGCGTCGTCTTTGTCTGGGTCGACTCTTCCACGGGCAATTTACACAGACGTGTGATCGGTCGTGTGTAGGTGGAAGTGGCTGTGCGTACTTTTACAACCCGCACGAGCCTGTCCTTACCCGGGAATATTTCCTCGATTCTCCCGATTTCCCATTGATTGGGGGGTAGAAGGGGGTTCTGCACTAAAACCAAATCGTTTGGTTTTAACTGCAATTGAGCGTTACGCCACTTATAGCGGTTTTGGAGGTGCATGAGATAATCACGCGTCCAATGTCTCCAGAGTTGCTCGTGGAATTTCTGAATCGCTCTCCATCGCGTGAGCCGCGAGAGATTTTCATTTTCCACTGACTCAACCGGAAGTGCGTTTATCGGATATCCGATTAAAAAATGGCCCGGCGTGAGAGGTGCATAGTCCTCGGGTCAATCACTCAATGCGGCGATCGGTCTTGAGTTTAAACTCGCTTCGATTTTGCAGAGCAAGGTCTGCATTTCCTCGCTCGTGGGAGTGAAGTCGCCGATTATGCGTTTTAGGTGATGTTTCACCGATTTCACGCCGGCATCTTGCATACCGCTATAATGTGGTGCACTGGGTGGATTGAATTTCCACTTAATACCCTTCTGGCCGCACGTACTCCGCATTTCGTGTGTATTATACACGATATTAAAATGCTCTCTCAATTCTCTATCCGCTCCGACGAAGTTTGTTCCGTTGTCACTGAACATGCAGGACGGAACTCCCGACGGGCGATGAATCGGTCAAGGGCGGCCAGGAATGCACTCGTGGTATAATCGTGAACGAGTTCGACGTGGACGGCTTTTGTAGCGAAACAGATAAATACTGCTATGTAAGCTTTATGAGCCGTTTTCCACGCCCTGCGGAGTCTCGGACTCGGTATGGTCCCGCATAGTCCACTCCGCAGTTCGAGAAAGGTCGAGCTGCTCGGCTGCGTTCCGGTATTAAATCCTGCATTAACTGCGTGGAGGTGGTTGCATTCCATCTCACGCATAGCATGCATTTTTGGATAACCGTACGCGCTGCGTTACGACCTCCGATTATCCAGAATTTCTGTCTCACCGTGTACATGGTCAGTTGCAAACCCCCGTGCAACGTGTCCACGTGGCATTGCCTTATTATCATGTTCGAAACATGGTGCTTTGGCAGAATTATCGGGTGTTTGGTTTCCCATGTTAATGCAGCATTCTCCAACCTTCCACCCACCCTTAAGACATCTCTGTCGTCGAGAAAGGGGTTTAGGCTTTTTAATGGAGACTTTGCAGGGATAATACGGTGCTTTTTCAAGCATTGGTATTCGTCTGCAAAGTGCGTGCGTTGTAAATAGCGTGCAATTCTTTCCGTTGCACGCCGCATTTCCGATGCTTCGACAACCTTGGCGTCGTATGACCGACGCTTTCCGTCCCCGTGCCCTTCGTAACCGAAGGCAGTAGGCGGTGACGCATAGTAGCTTATTCCATTTGGAGAATCGGAAGACAAACTCCCATTCTTTCTCCGGAGTTGCTACAAGGGTATGCGAAACGCGTTTACCCTCCTCGGTCTCGAGTGAAGCGGGCATTTTTGGCCATCTTTCTTCCGCCTGTCGAAGCCACGACGGCCCGGAAATCCAAAGTTCCGACTGAAGAAGTTCCGCCGCTTCTACTCCACGCGAATTTAAATCTGCGGGATTTGAGCGGGTGGGAACATGATACCATTCAGCGTTCGGAAGCATAGTCTGGATTTTTGACACCCGGTTGGCAACCACAACCTTCCATGTAGACGCATGCTTTCTCAACCAAGCGAGTGCAATCGTAGAATCTGTCCAACAGATAATACGGTCTACCTTCAAGGACAGTGACCGTTTTACGTGCACGACGAGCTCGGAGAGGAGCACAGCCCCGTCCAATTCCAGAACGGGGATGGACTGCGTTTTAATCGGAGCCACCCGCGTTTTTGCCATCATTAATGTCTTAAAAACGTCATTGTTTGTCGTCGTCACGCGCAAGTACGTGACGGCGGAATAGGCTGCGAGTGAAGCGTCGCAGAATCCGTGCAACTCCACGGACACAGTATCTGCTCCGTAACGTATCCATCGGGGAATTTTTAATTCCTTTAAGCTGCTCCAATCCGCGCAAAACGCATTCCACGGTCGTTGCGTATTCGCTGAGATTTGATCGTCCCACTGGATTTTCTCCAGCCATTGGGACTGCATCAAAACCTTCGCGCGAATTACGACTGGTGATAACCAGCCGAGCGGATCGACCAGCTTGGCAATTTCGAGAACAAATTCCTTTTGTCATCGGCGATGCTGATGGTTGAAACCGTTGGAGATTGAAATAAAAATAATCTCCAGACGGGATCCATCGTAGACCTAGCACTTTTAGTTCGGAATCCTCGAACAAGGTGAGGTCTACGGCGTGGGAGTGAGCGCTGTGGGGGATATTTTGCAGTAGCTGCGGTGAATTTCCTGCCCACTTCCTCAGCTGAAACCCACCCCCTTGCAGAAGCTCGCATACTTGCTTGCGAATTTTCTCCAGCAAGGGTTTATCTGGTGCTCCCATAAATACATCGTCGACGTAAATGTCCTTCTCGAGAATCGGAGCGGCTAAGGGGAATTTTTCCCATCCTGCTCTTTAACTCGAGAAGGGTACGCATCGACAAGTACGGGGCGCACGCCGTTCCGTATGTCACGGTATTTAACTCGAACGCTTTCAGCTGTTCGGTTTCTGGAGCGCACCATACGATGCATTGGAATCGACGATCCTGTGGGGCGACGAGAATTTGTCTAAACATTTTCTCGATGTCGGCCACCAACACGTATTCATACAAACGCCACCTCGTCAATACCGAGGTGATGTCGTTTTGTAATTTCGGACCTACGTGTAGGATGTCGTTTAGGGAGCGACCTCCAGTCGTCCTACTGGTTGCATTAAATACGACCCGTAGTTTGGTGGTCGTACTGTCCGTACGTATGACCGCTCGGTGTGGTATATAGAGTCTGGATCGGTCAATAGGCTCGATACGAGTCATATGACCTTGCCACTCATACTCGGTTAGAAACTCCGAGTATTCTTTACCGAGAACCGGGTTCGTGTCTAATTTCCTTCGTAGCCCTGTGAGTGCCGAGAGCGCGATATGGAATGAATTTCCTAACGCCTCCTCCGGTCTCGGGCAATTGAAGGAGTCGAACTAGAAACCTCCCAGTTTCGTCACGGACGACGGTTTTTCGGAAAAATGCCTCGCAATCTTCCTCGGACTTTGTACGCACCGAGGTTGCGGGGATTTCTTCCGTTTCCCAGAATTTCCGAATCGCTTGATCCAGCGATTCGAGTACGGTGCAGTGCAGCGCCCGTACTGGATTCTGGGTTTTGCCCACTGCAGGTATCGGTCCGGATATGACCCAGCCGAATGCAGTTTCTTGGGCTATCGGACCTTCCGCTGTTATGCGACGGAATCCCGGTCGCATAATCTGTGCATATAAGTCCGCGCCGATCAAAATTTCAATAGTTTGATCAGCGTTGTGGTCGGGGTCGGCGAGAGGTAGGTCCCGGAACGCTTCGTAGCCGAGCGGTTTCAAGGACGTGGGTGCGTAGGTCGTGATTCTGGGCACGACGTACGCGTCGACCGTACAGGTCGGTGTTCTACCTTCTTTCGCGCTGAGACACATCCCGACACTGTATTTGATCGTTTTCGTTCGGTCTCCTCCCAAGCCCGTCACCGTGGCTGGGGTTTTCCTTCGTACAAGTTGGAGGTCATTCACCAAACTTGCGGAAATAAACGAAGTTTCCGAACCTTGATCTAGCAGTGCGCGCGCGATGCGCGTCGCACCGTATTTCCCATACACTCGCACTCGAGGCGTAGCCAACAACACGGGCCTCGGTACACCTGTACCGAACGTCGTACAGTGGCACGTCGTGGCTTTGGTTGTGTTTGTGCTCGACGAGGTTTTGGTGTGTGGCCTGGATTTCGCAGGCCGCCGGGGAGGGGCTCGTGAGCTCGTTTCCTCTCTCTCGCCGTACTCGTTTACCGGTAACGGCTGAGATTGCGATTCCCGGAATATTTCGAAGTGCAGCAGGGGATGGTGCCTTCCGCTGCACTTCGTGCATGCCGTGGGGCTTCTGCACTTCGTGCCTATATGGGTGGTGCCCAGACACTGTACGCACCACCCATGAATTTTTACGTAATGACTGCGCATTTTAGCAGTCAATCGCACGAAGTTCTGGCATTGCGTCAATTTGTGCGGCCCGTTACAGAATCCGCATAATTTCATAGACGTCGCCCCACTGTGCCTGTTGTCGTGACACATTTCCCGTGGCTTTTCCGCCCGGACGTTGTCCACGACAACATTATGGCTGCGCACGTGTCTCGAGGCCGATCTCGATTCCCGAGTCGCGCTATGACTACGTGCGCTTGGTTTCGTGACAGACGCAAGTGCAACCGCGCGGCGTTTCTCGTCCATGGAGAGCAGTGCGCGTGAGTGCATCTCGATGAATTTTCGTACGTCCTCAAACGTAGGGTATTCTGTCGAGAGATTTAGCGTTTTTTGCCACTCTAACTCAAGCGCCGGCGAAAACTTCTGTTTCGCCCAATGCGCGAGTAGCCAGTCCCGCTGCTGTTCGGGCGTGCCCTTTTTGTCAAGGGCAGCGAGTGCCTGCGTGCAACCCACGGTGATCTGCTGCATGCTGGCCAGATCACCGGTGTCAATGTGTTTTAGGAACAGGAGCTTATCCAGCAGTTTTCTCGTGACTATGCGTGGGAGGCCGAAGGTGTTCTTCAACCTTGTCCACGCCACTGAGAAATTACGACCGACGATCTCGATTGAAGCAATGGACGCTAGAGCGGGTCCTCTAGGCAGGCGTTCAGATAATGCAATCTTTGCACATCTGACAGTCCTGCATTTCGTACGACCCCGGAGGTGAACAGATCCTCGAAATGTTCCCATTCTTGAGGATCCTCCGAATTTGGGTAATCGTTGCTTCGGGAGCTCGATCGGTATACTACACTGAACTTCCGACGTTGCTGGTTTCGACTCAGCACTCAGTCGGCCTAGTTCAGTAAGGACGAGATCCTGGAAATCTTGGAAATCGTCCTCGGCATGCCTCATATAATTCAGCTTGAAAAGATCGTGAGACGGTCTTTCCGCTGCAGGTATTTGTTTACGCACGCTAGCGTACTTAGTGCGTATCTCACGCCAAGTTTCTTTAGCGTGCTCGTGTTTTTCCTCAAGCAAACGCTCTGAGTACTTCGCTCGTCCCAACCTTTTTAGGTTTACACCCAACCGTTTGAGCTGACCACATAGATCGACCAAGTCTTCGATCTCGTCATCGAGATCTATTTCTATGGATAGCTGTTGCACGGCCATAGTGAGTGTTTTTCGAGGATTAAACCGCTCGAAAGAAACCTCTTACGTGGGTGGTTCCACACGTGTGAGAAAATGTACTTTTCTTTATGCCTTTTCAACCTCGTTTGGATCCGGCTCGAAGGACCTTATGATAGAATGTGGAGGGCTCAAACACTGATTTGAGAACCTCGTCTAACGGGGGTCCGGATCACGAGGGAAGAGGAGGATGGAAAAGTAATTATCACACGTTATATAGATTTTCACGTCGTCGAAAGTTCGACGACGTCTTTTATTTTTTGGCCCTTTTAAATTAAATACAGCCTTTTGTGTATTCGGCGACGCGTGATCCGTCTGGCCGTCGTCTGGCGGCTGCTCGTGTCACGCTGTTCTGAAACGAAAAGAGACGAAACTATGTGTAAATATTCGGCAACGTGAGTCACGCTTTCCGTCTCGTTTTAATGTACACGCGCTCCTGATTATGCTCGTCGCGCTCAGGAGCGGGAAACTCAGCTGCCGCGTTACGCGGCTAAGCTAGTGGACTGTATATGTTGTGCGTTCCCTTTAAACCGGGAAACTTCTTATTGCAGTTTTGGGAAGACGAGATTCAACCTCGTTTCTTCCTCGACTGCAGGTTTTGACTGTCGTAGGAGAGGGTAACGGGTGGAGGTTGTAAGGCTGCAACCGTACCCGCTCCTCGGCCCTTTTTACCACCTTATGGCGTGCGTACGGGCACGGTGTGATGCAGGTGTGCCAACGGCGCCCTTGGGTCGACTTACGATTGGGCCTGACACCACGTAGCTTGATGAATTAACGTCCTACGCACAGTGACCGTACTAGACTGGCGATCTTTGGAGGTATTCTGCGATTCGTCGTAAGCTGGGAGTGAAAGTTGTCCCACACTTCGACTAGAAGGTGGTAAATCCACCCAGGGTATTTTATACACCCCTGGATTGTGGGTTACGAACCGTTTGATATACTAGAGAGGTACGAGAGTCAACCTCGATACCTTAAACACGACCGCTGATTACAGCGATCCGTGTTCTCTTTTACTTTTGATTTTTTCAGACTAAGGTGGGTCGTAGCCACTGCTGAATACGAAATCTCGGATTTTAACCTGCGAGATTTTACAGTCAATTAATTAATTAATCAGGTCGTGTTCCGATCTGATCTTTTTAACAGGTAAGCGATTATGGAAGTATCGACGGCACCGGATGGGTTCCCTATCCGTTTTCGTCGAGACCTTCCTTGCGCTTCCGACTCTAATTTTAATTGAAATAAATTAACGTGTGTGGAAGTTAAGACGTTACCGGATGGATTGCCTATCCGTTTTTCGTGTTAACTTCCGTACCACGTTGGTAATTTCTCCGATAGTTCGAGTAGCTCAGAACTAGTCGGCCGTTTTGGAATTTAAGGGGGAGCGGGTTCGTATGCCCATGTGCTCTATACCGATTCCAAATTCAGAGTGAGGATCCAGCACGGTTAGTCGAATTCGGAGGGGCGAATCTCCGACTAGCGGCGCTGTAGACGAATTTGAATTCGTCTTTGTCCAACTTATTATTGTCGTACCTTCTCTTTATACACGCGCCGAAACGTTAGCTCGAAATCACGCGTAATTTCGTCGATCGCGTGATGTTTCGAAGAAATCCGTATGTGACAGTTTTTATAACCTGTCTTGTTTTCGCATAGCGGACACGAGAGTCGAACAGTCTCGAGTCGGTTACATACGCAGAAAAACAATACCGGGTGACGAATAATATTTTACTATTCTTATACGCATCGAATTAACGCGATATTTAAACAGTGGTGTTGGCGATATCTCTTGATATCGTCAATGCTTTCAACACCCTGCCTTGGGAGGCGATCATGGGGGCACTAGAATACCATCGTGTGCCCCCATACCTGAGGAGGATCGTCGGGTCCTACCTTAGCGACAGGTGGATCACTTGCACCGGCAGGGATGGAATAGTCATGCGGAAGGGAGTCGTATGCGGTGTTCCGCAGGGGTCGGTTCTAGGACCCCTGCTATGGAACATCGGATGCGACTCGGTACTGAGGGCGCCTCTGCCCGCTGACGTTGCGCTGGCGTGTTATGCCGATGCCACGCTGATCGTCAGCGGGACAGACTGGAGAGGGACAGCCCGTGCCGCGGAGGTAGCGGTGGCTACCGTCGTCGCCGAAATCCGCAGGCTAGGTCTAGAGGTGGCACCCTAGAAAACGGAGGTCATGTTCTTTCAAAGACTTGGCCCCCGCGGGGTGCCACCGGCCGGCCTGCGGATCCGAGTTGGGACAGCCTACGTCGAGGTGAAGGCCCAGATGAAGTATCTGGGCCTGATCCTCGACAGCCGGTGGCGCTTCGTCGACCATTTCGACTGCCTGGCCCCCCGGGTGGAGAAGGCGGCTGCTGCACTAGGCCGCCTTCTCCCGAATATCGGGGGGCCCGATGTTGGAGTACGCCGCCTCTACGTGGAGGTTGTGCGGTCAATTGCCCTCTACGGGGCCCCGGTATGGGCCCCAAACCTGGATGCCAGCCGGCGCAGCATGGACTACTCTGGCATGTCTACCGCCCCTGGAGCTCCTAGCTTGGAAAAAAAGGCAAGTATACCGGCTCTCCAGGGAGCTCCAGGAGGCTGGGAGACCGCCAGAGGAGAAGAGGCAAGCGGTCGAGGAGACGAGGCGCCGTGCCCAACGGACCGTTGTATTTATGTGGATTCAGCATATGATTCGGACTGGAGCCACGCAACGGTCCGTTAGTGCAGTCCTGGCGGTGTGCCACCATTGTGGAGGACCCCAGGACACGGCGCAGCACACGCTGGAAGTCTGCCCAATCTCTCGCTGGCTACCATAGTGGGGAAGATGGTGGCCAGCGAGAAAACCTGGCAAGTGGTGGCCTCCTTCTGTGAAGTTGTTATGTCACAGAAGGAGGCCGCCGAGCGGGAGCGCGAGCGGACCGCGCATCCCGCTCGGAGAGGGAGGGCTCGGAGGGGCCAGAGCGAGGCATCCTTCGCCTCCTGGCCCCCTCCGACGCCCTTGAGGTCTAGTGGGACCTCCAGAAGTGGGGGGGCCCGCCAGCACCTCCTCCGACCACCACGTCGGTGGTCAGGAGATTGGCAGGCCGCCCCTGGGGGTGCAGGTGCTCGGTGCAAGGGGCCCGAGCACCGAAGGCAGCCCCGGGGCTGCGGGCGTCGGGTGACCTGGCGTCCGTGGCGGAGAAATCAGGGGGGGAAGGACATGTCGTCCTTCCCCCCGGGATGAGCCTCGACAGGCAAGGCGCGGCGGGGGACTCTGTGATGCCTCACTAGAGTTCCCGGTCCCTCGCCGCAGCGCCGGAGGACGGTCACCGTGGGGTTTTAGCAGGTAAGAGTCCGACACTACCCCGAGGCCCCCCCTACTTAGGGCCTCGGGGTGTCCATGAGGATTTCCCCACGTACAAAAAAAAAAAAAAAAAGGTCTGGGTTAGGACTCCACGCACGAGTTTGGTTGTCCAGGCGGGAGGGGAGGTGAACCCGTACGTGGCGCGTCCCCAGGTGGCGGATAGGGGCAGCCGCTTGGATGGGATGCGGGAATGATGTCATCAACCTATGAAGGCTGGTGTCTGCATCCTCGCATGGCATCCCGGATGTCGGAGCGAAAGCTCCCGCGGACCAAACACCGGTATGAATGTGTTGCGCGTGTGAATGTGTGTGTGAGTGGACTGGGGCATGGGGTATTTGCCGCCGGTTAAACCTAAGGCCGCAGGTTGGCCAGTTGGCTGCGGGTATGTCCTGCGGCCAACGTGGCCCCGCGGCCGGCGGCTTAGTCCCATGTCACGGGGCTGCGGGCGCTGGTGACCAGGCGCCTGTGGCTGAGTGGAAATGCGGTGGGAGGAGTGCCTCTCACCGGGAAGGGACTGAAAAGGCACGGCGCGGCGGGGGACTCTGTGATGTCTCACTAGAGTTCCCGGTCCCTCGCCAAGCGCCTGAGGATGGTCACCGTGGGGTTTTAGCCGGTAAGAGTCAAGCACTACCCGCCGGCCCGCCCATCGGGTGGGCCCGCGGGTGTCCATGAGGATTTCCCCACGTACAAAAAAAAAAAAAAAAAGGTCTGGGTTAGGTCTGGGTTAGGACTGGGTTAGGACTGGGTTAGGTCTGGTTAGTTCTGGGGAAGACGTGAGGGGAGGTGATTTCCCTCCCCTCCCCTCCCCCCGGCAGGTACAGGGGCGATGGTCTGGCCGACGGATGGGAAGTACAGAAAAGGGCGAAGAGGAAAGAAAGAAGGGCCCAGGAAGATGCAGACCCGGTTGTAAGGGACAACGGGGCGGGATCTAAGGGGGTAAGGGGGCAAGGGGTGAACACGTACTCCAGGGCCCTGAAGACCCCCAGGGGACCGCGAAATGAGGCGATTACGATAAAGGCCAAGGGAAAATTGTACGCGGAGGTCTTCAGAACGATCGCGGGTAAGATGGGCGGTAAATTGGATGGGGTCCAGAAAGTGCGGAGGACGCGCACTGTGGACCTCATCCTGGAACTCGGGGGGAGCGGAAGTGCCGCTGCGACCTCCGATGTCATCAGGGGGGAAATGGGGGAGGGGTACATGGTTAGGGCGTTCTCCCCCAGATTGGAGATCGAGGTCAGGGACCTCGACCCCATAGTGGAGGGAAAGGATATCCTGGCGGCGGTGGCCGCACATTGTGGCGCAGAAGGGGTCGGCGATGCCAGGGTTAAGGTGATAAGGAGCACCTCCCGGGGTGGGGGGGGGGGGAGACAGGCGGTCGCCGAGGCCCCCCTCAGATGGACGCAGGGAGGTGATTTTGAGAAGGGACCGAAGCTCAGGATAGCCTGAGTTCGCCTGGACTTCGGTCACATAAGGGCTTCCTGTCCTCTTGGTAGGGGAGGGGCTAATCTGTGCCATAGGTGCCGTCAGGAGGGGCAAGTGGCGCGGAGTTGCACCGCTCCCCCGTCTTGCGTGCAATGCAAGCGTAGCTTGGGCACCCTTCTGGGTCTGGGGTGTGCCCGGTGTACAGCGAGCACCTAAGAGGGGCAGGGGTGACCCGGCACCTTCACGGTCCTCCAGGTCAACCTAAATAGGTGCCGGCTGGCACAGGACCTGCTTGTCCGGACTGCCGACTCGGTTCGGGCGGACGTTGTGCTGGTTTCAGAACCGTACAGGGTCCTCCCGGACTGGGTGGGCGATAGTTCGGTGTCTGCGGCCGTGTGGGTGACGGGGATCAACGGATTGCGTCACGTGACCGATAGCGAGACCGTTGGACACGGTTTCGCTGCCGTCAGGATAGAAGGGATAACGGTGTGCAGCTGTTATTTCTCGCCGAGACTGGGACAGAGGGAACTGGACGCCGCCCTCCACGAGCTGGAACTCGAAAGGGCCAGCTGGGGCAGGGCTGCCGTTGGGGGAGACTTTAACGCCAGCTCGCCCGCGTGGGGGTCCAGGTCCTTTGATCCCAGGGGAAAGGGTGTTACCCTTCAGGGCGTTTTTGACAGAATGGGATTAGTCACGGTCAGGACCTCTGGGGGGCATACCTTCGAAGGAAACAGTCGCACGTCTAAGATAGATATCTTGGCGTGCGATCTGGCGACTTTGCGTGGTGTGACGCGGAGTGAGGTTTTGGAGACCTACTCCGCGTCAGACCACAAATATCTGCTGCACACCGTGGGGGTGAGGGCCCCGTATCAGGTCCCCCGCGAAAGAAGGGCGGGTTGGAGGGTGAATACCTTAGATGAGAACGCGCTCCTCGAGGCCTCCGACCGGCTCACGGCTGGCCTTCAAGCGCCTTTCTGGAACGAGGAAGAGATGGAGGTCTTCCTGGACGCCTGTGACGGGGCATGCTCTGCCAGTATGGACCCCCGCAGGCAGACTCCTATGGCTAGGCGGTCAAAGGCGTGGTGGACCCCGGAAATCGCGGAACTCCGGCGACAGGCCAATCGGAAGCACAGGGCCTACCAGAGGGCGATGAAGCGGGATAGGCCCTGGACCGGGGTCCTCCGCGACGGCTACAGGGAGGCCAGGAAGTCCCTCCGAAGAGCCATTATCAAAAGTCGAATCGAAGTCTGGAAGAGCCTGTGTAGGCAGTTCGAAGGTGACGTGTGGGGTAAACCCTACAAGGCGGTGATGATCGTTAAGCCTTGGTCGGACCCGCCGGTACTCTCGGCGGAAAAAGCCAAGGAGGTCGTCGAGGCGCTTTTTCCCAGGGCCTCTGGGGAGCCCCCTCTCCGGAGCTTCGACCCGGGGTGGGAGGCGGCTCTCGGGGGGTTTGAGCCGGTGGAACCTAAGGAGGTCGTTGAGGCTTGTTCGAGGCTCAGGGTAGACCGGGCCCGGGTAGGGACAACGTCCCGGGAAGGGTGGTGGCGGCCATCATCCGGAAAAGGGCCGCGAGGGTGGCGTGCCTTTTCAACAGCTGTCTGTAGAGGGGGCACGTCCCCCACAGGATGAGGGAGCAGAGGCTGGTCCTGATCCGGAAGGGGGGGAGGGACCCTGTGTCACCCTCCGCGTACCGGCCCCTCTGCCTCCTCAGCGTGTGGGCTAAGACTTTCGAGATGGTCCTTAGGGAAAGGCTGATGGCCGCCATCGGACCCGAAGGGCTTTCGGACAGCCAATACGGATTCCGAAGGGGTCGAAACACGGCTCAGGCCCTCGATGTGGTGGTGGGGGCGGCCAGGGAGGCGAGAGCCAAGCGTAGGTTCTGCGTCCTGGTCGCCCTTGACGTGAGAAACGCCTTCAACACACTGAGGTGGAGGCATATCCTGGAGGCAGGGGTTGCGCGGGGAATCCCGTCGTACCTCATCAGGATACTGGTGGGGTATTTCAGGGAATGCAGGGTATGGTACCACACCGAGGAAGGGCCCAAGTATATTGTGGCCGAGATGGGGGTCCCGCAGGGCTCGGTGTGGGGCCCTACCCTGTGGAACCTCGCGTACGACGGGGTTCTCAGTTGCGTCCTTGCGCCGGGATGCCGGATTGTGGGATACGCCGACGACATCGCCCCTGTTGCGACGGCGGGTACGATTGGTGTTCTCGAGGAGCGCGTAAACCACTCCATAAGGGTGGTTATGGAGTGGCTCATTGCGCACGACCTGGAGGTAGCACCCTCCAAGACGGAGGTTTTCTCCCTAAACAGGAAGAAAATCGGGGACTTTAAGCTCACTGTTGCGGGGGTAGAGGTGACACCCAGCAATCAGATAAAGTACCTGGGGTTCACCTTCGATGGGAGCCACAGTTTCCGCGTGCACGTGGAAACTGTAGTTTCAAGGGCGGTACGGGTCATGGCGGCTCTGGCCCGTATCATGCCAAACATCGGGGGACCCGGACAGGCTAAGAGCATGTTTTACTATCGGGTGCTGGAGTCGATCCTTTTTACGCATTCCCCATTTGGGCGGAAGCGCTGGAGATAGAAACAAGCAGGGCGATAGTTAGAAGGGCCCAGAGGGTGGGACTGTCCCGGGTGGTGAAAGCATACTGCACCGTGTCCCTGGACGCCATTAACGTTTTGGCGGGGGTTCCACCCATTGAAATGGTGATTAAGGAAAGGGCGGCCCTTTATGCGTTGGAAAGGAGGGTGATGGAAAGGGCCGAACGTGAAGAGGAAAGAGAAAGGATACTTGAGGGCACGCTACAGGGATGGCAGCTGCACTGGAGTGAGAAGTGCTGGGAAAAAGTCACATATGGGTGGATCCCCAGCATTCGTGAGTGGGTCGGAAGGAGACACGGTGCCCTCACGTACCATCTCACCCAGGCGCTTACCGGTCATGGATGTTTCAACGAGTTTAGACATCGGATCGGTAAGGCGGCCTGTGGTATGTGCTAGTACGGCTGCGGGGCGACAGACACGGCGTAACATACTCTCTGTGAGTGTAGAAAATGGGAGGGTAAAAGGATGGAGCTGGCTGTGGCCCTCAGGGTGGGGAGGGTCACGGTCGGAGAGATGGGGAGGAAGATGCTGGAGAGCAACGAGGACTGGGAGAGGATCCGGGTGTATGCCTCGGAAATTATGAAGGAGAAAGAAGAATTCGAGAGGGAGATAGATAGAGCCCGGCGAAGGGGCCTCCCCCCCCCCCTCCGCTGTCGCCGCCGCGGTAGTCTTCACCGCCCGGGAGATAGGGTTCGGTGTGACGCGTGGAGTGCCACCCAAAATTCGAAAACTAAGAATAAAGTGCCCGAGGAATTGTGTCCCGAGTGAAACGGGCATGTGATCCACCTTTATGTATTTATTTATCTTTCTATATATTTAATTATTTATTTATTTATTTATTTTAATTAATTTATTTATTTATTTATTTATATATTTATTTATTTTATTTAATTAATATATATACCTACACCTATACACACACCTTTGATTTGAGCTGATTTGATTGATTTTATCTTTTTGTTAGATCGTGCCAATAGACGTGTGTACGCGTACTTGTACACCCATGACCCAAATAAACACACCAGTATTGGCTATTAAACGGCGAAAGGGTGCCTCGGTGCATGTGTCTTTGCCAGGGGGACTCTCCCCCCCCCCCGTAGGCTCGTCACTTTTGTATTCGAGTCTGAGTTTTGTTTTGTTTTAGTTTTTGTTTTCAGATTTACACCTGGAATAGAGAAGAAATTAAAACTATTATTATATTTAATCGTTGTTTCTGCTTTACCTTATTTTACCTTACTTTATTTTATATTTCATTATATTTTATTTTATTTTATATTTTTACTTCATGAGGTTTTACTTTTTACTTTTATTTCTTCCCGACCCTCAGGATATAAGGCGTTTCGTTTTCGCTTTACACGACAGCCACGTTCTTATTAGTATTTGCCACATTACCACATGACACATGTTTTGATTTGCACGGCACCCTGGCTTGTATTAGTCTTAGCCCAGGTCATGGACAGGGCCCACATTTTACGTACGTTCTATCAATCTTTCACTTGGTCGTTTTCGGTTATATCATCTTGTTTTGTTTTCTTTTAAACTCTGACCTTATTTCTTATTCTTATTTCTACTTTTACACAAATCTTTCTATTTTTAAACAAATTTTTACTACTATTATATGATATTCCTTTTCTATCTATGTATTTATTACCTTTTGCACAATACTGCAGTTTGTTTTGTTTTATTTTATTTCATTTTACTCTGATCTATAACCTTATTCGGCTTTAGTTTATCTTACTTTACTCTAGTTTTTTACTTTTTTATTTATTTATTTACTTACCTATTTAGTTATTTTAGTTATTTTACTATTACTTCATTTTATCTTATCTATTTATTTATTTATTTATTTATTTATTTCATTTTACTTCTTTGTAGTATATCTTTTGTATACTAGCTATTTCGATCCGATTTGATTTTATTCCCACCTTATACTTTTACCCCTAAATAATGGTGGCGAAAATGAGAACTAGGGATAGGTGAGATTTTCAGATGGTGGCCGTCGGTCGGTCAGGGAATCGACGGTAGGTAGAAGAGATAATGAGGCAACACACCTTAGTAGGGTGTGTGTACCGACGGCTGGAGAGTTACCCGGGGCCGGCAGGACCGCCCACCCCAGGGAGTTACCAGCGGCCGGTCAGGTGCAAGAGGGCGGCACTGGAGAAGTACCCGCCAAGCCCGACGGTCGGTATTATGCCGCTCCCATGTGCAGTGCTGACTGCCGGTAAGTTACCATAAAGGGACGGATAGCGGCTGGACTTTGCAGGCAGCGATTTCCCGCTGTCGGTAAATTATCTGGCGGAAGTGTTAAATACCATAGCTTGATATCAAATCACAGTTTTGGTTTTAGTCTCATTGCATTTTATTTAAATTTAAATTTTATTTTAATTTAATTTAATTTAATTTAATTTTATTATATTCTATTTTATTTTAGTTTATTTTATATTACTTAAATTTTATTTATTTTATTTAGTTCATTCTAATGATTTTTTATTCTTCTCTTCTTTTCATTTCATAATATAATATTTTATTTTGATTACCTGTTTTCTTCTTTTCTATCTTTTCTCTATATCTCTATCTGTATTCCCTGGATTTTACTTTATTTTATTTAAATTTTATTATTTGATCTCACCTATTTAGTTTTCATCTCCAATATCTTTATTTAATCATTGATATAGTACATACTACTTGGTAATTAAATATTGTATTTATTTAACTTAGTCAGCTTTACTGGTTCCTATTTTTATTCTTTCTTTTTGCATTTACTCTGTCATGTATTTTACTTATCTTATATCTCATCTATTACTGGTTACCATTTAAACATACAAGTTTCTAGTTTCTATCTATTACTCATTGCAACAATATATTCTATCTATACCAGTACCATATATATGAGCAACGTATATTTGTATATATATTTTTATATTTAATTTATATTATTTATTTATTTATATTTATATTTTGGCGTTTTTCTACCTACATACATGGTTTTCATGCCACAGTGTATTCTCAGCCTCCCCGGTCTTAGGGGACTGATGTCACCGTAGTTCTTTTAATTGAATCTACATAACGTTTTGTGTATTTCTGCGTTATGGTTTTCTGCATATTTTACTGTCTTTTCATTTCGTTCAAATCTCATTTATGTTGTTAGTATGTTATACCTTTTCCACCTTCGACTGATAATTAATTTTATTCTTACTTTCGCTTATTTTCTTATCTTACTCATCCATTCATTTATTTATTTTTCCTTAGTTACCTATATTCATACATTTAATCTATCTTGATACACTATATCACTGGATTTTATGTATATATATATTAATCTCTATCTCTATCTATCTTAATCTCTATCTATCTATATTTATCATACCTGGTTTTCATAATTAAACAATTAGATGGCACTACACACGCAGTTTTTTTATACAGGGTGTCCCGTAAATAGTGTAAGAAACGGAAATGGGGGGTAGGTGAGACAATTCTAAGCAACAATTGCCTTTGCAAAAATGTCGGATGGGGCTTCGTTTTTGAATTATTAACGAAAAACACTGACCAATCACGGCGCTCGCCTTCCGCGCGCTCAGGGCCGTCCGACCTCGGAGAGCCACCGCGCCGGGTAGGTAGCAAGATGCGCGTTGAAAATACATCGAGGAACGAGTACAAATAATTAAAAATACTACCACTGCAACTGTTACCTAATTCGTGAATTACTACGTAATTAGTACGTAAATTACTAAATGGAATTAACTTTAAATTAATTATTTGTATTAGCTGTTTCCAAGGAAGAAGGAATAAAATCTCGGAATTTTTAGAAAATTAACCCTTCGCACCCGAGTGACGCTACTCGCCAGAGTGTTTTAAAATTAAAATAAGAATTATTATCAGAAAATTAAAATAAATGCGGTAAGAACCATTTGTAACCGTTTGTTATTAAAAACTGTACTGAAAAAGCAGACTGGATTTCTGCGTACCGAAACATTCCTCGAATGCAAAGGGTTAATAGAGAAATAATTGAAATTCGACTTACCCATTCATCTGCAAGTTGACCTACTGCGCTGACAATAGGGCCCGGCCAATGCACCGCTGTCGATCACAGCAAGGTCGAAGACCCGAACGAAAATCAGCTGATGGGCCAGGCCGGTCACTGTACCTGCTTCTCACCCCGAAAACACTTCACAGCATTGTCACTAACAATTTTCACTTTCACTTTTCACTTTCGCATACCGATGCGTTCCGTTGCACCCTTCTTCGATTGTTGCTTCTTCCTGGGTTGATAACGGTGCCTGGATGTTGCTCCCTCCTGAATTGTTGTTGCTCCCTGAATTGTTGTTCCTTCCTGGATTGTTGCTTCTTCGAACCTTGCTCCCTTCAGGATTGTTGTTCCTTTTCGCTGGGATAATGGGCACGATACGTGCGGGCGGCTTTCTTCGCGTTCCCCTTGGACTCCGCGAAAACGAAGAATGTACGATAATACTCTGCGTTTACGCGTTCCATCGCGTGCGTCCGCTTCTGTTCAGAAACGCGTAGGTTCTGTGAAAAATTTTGACTGACAAATTGCATTTCCCTCCCCGAAAAAGTTCCAGGTAAGGCAACCTATTGTCGCGCGATTCGGAATTACCTGCGATCGGCGAACGTGCAGACCATGCTTTTGCCGTGTATCGCGCAAAGCCAAACGTCTCTTCGACTTGTTGACCCTGGCGGAGTTATTTTTTTATTACTGCAAAACTGCCGCAAATGTTTGCTGCTAACCGTGCGTTCGACTCTTCTATTCGAATTTTTATGATTCACCGTGAATATTTTTGTACACAAAACATATTTAATTGTACAACAAAAATATTTAACGAAAATATTAAAAAGTATTTCTTCTTGGAATTTTTATTTCAGAAATAAAAACTAGAAGAAATATTATTTAATATTTTTGTTAAATATTTTTCTTTTTGTTGCTCCAATATTTTTTATTATCGCATATTATCTATTATGTAACTGCCTCCTTCTTTGTGGATTATTTTTTATAAACAATACCTTTTTATTTTATACTCTTAAAGTTTAAAAGCATGGAATTTTTCATGGTATATTCTTCTTTCTTTTTTACAACAAATTTTCCATGAAAAAATATTCATGGTGAATCTTAAAAATTCTATTAGAAGAGTCGACCGTACGGTTTAGCAGCAAGCATTTGCGACAAACATGGTCTGCACCTTCGCCGATCGCAGGTAACTACGAATCGCGCGACAATGGGTTGCCTTACCTGGAACTTTTTCGAGAAGGGAAATGCAATTTGTCAGTCAAAATTTTTCACAGAACCTACGCGTTTCTGAACAGAAGCGGACGCACGCGATGGAACGCGTAAACGCAGAGTATTATCGTTCGTTCTTCGTTTTCGCGGACTCCAAGGGGAACGCGAAGAAAGCCGCCCGCACGTATCGCGCCCATTATCCCAGCGAAAAGGAACAACAATCCTGAAGGGAGCAAGGTTCGAAGAAGCAACAATCCAGGAGGGAGCAACAACCATTCAGGAAGGAGTAACAATTCAGGAGGGAGCAACATCCAGGCACCGTTATTAACCCAGGAAGGAGCAACAATCGAAGAAGAGTGCAACGGAACGCATCGGTATGTGAAAGTGAAAAGTGTTAGTGACCGTGCTGTGAAGTTTTCTCGGGGTGAGAAGCAGGTACAGCGATCGGGCAATCCCATCAGCTGATTTTCGTTGGGGTTTTTGACCTTGCTGTGACCGACAGCGGTGCATTGGCCGGGCCCTATTGTCAGCGCAGTAGGTCAACTTGCAGATGAATGGGTAAGTCGAATTTCAATTATTTCTCTATTAACCCTTTGCATTCGAGGAATGTTTCGGTATGCAGAAATCCAGTCTGCTTTTCAGTACAGTTTTTAATAACAAACGGTTACAAATGGTTCTTACCGCATTTATTTTAGTTTTCTGATAATAATTCTTATTTCAATTTTAAAACACTCTGGCGAGAAGCGTCACTCGGGTGCGAAGGGTTAATTTTCTAAAAATTCCGAGATTTTATTCCTTCTTCCTTGGAAACAGCGAATACAAATAATTAATAAAAAGTAAATTCCATTTAGTAATTTACGTACTAATTACGTAGTAATTCACGAATTAGGTAACAGTTGCAGTGGTAGTATTTTTAATTATTTGTACTCGTTCCTCGATGTATTTTCAACGCGCATCTTGCTACCTACCCGGCGCGGTGGCTCTCCGAGGTCGGACGGCCCTGAGCGCGCGGAAGGCGAGGGCCGTGATTGGTCAGTGTTTTTCGTTAATAATTCAAAAACGAAGCCCCATCCGACATTTTTGCAAAGGAAATTGTTGTTTAGAATCGTCTCACCTACCCCCCATTTCCGGTTCTTACACTATTTACGGGACACCCTGTATATGTATATATATATATATATACAGGGTGTTCGGTCACCTCTAGCAAAAATTTTAATGAGCGATAGTAGAGGCCAAAAAAGACGAAAATCAAGAATACTAATTAGTTGATGGAGGCTTCGTTGCAAAGTTATTAACATTTAAAGTTCCGCCTGTAGAATGACAATCCGCTAAACAGCTGGTTCGCGCGGACGGTTGCGGCAGGCGAGTGCTAGTGGTTCTCACGCAGCATGAAAAATTCTGCTTACCGACATTATCGACAGCCTTAGATTTTCGTCCTCTTATGGGAATGCGAACACCTTACGTTGAATAAGATTCAACCTGTCTTATGAAAATCCAGAAGGGCATATCAAAACTCGTCCGACGAGATTTTCACAGAGAAAGGATGAATGCCAGTTCCAATACACAATGTTGTGAACAAAAATCACCCACATGCGATTATACATGCCCCACGATTGTCCACAGTGTCCACAACTATCCACAAATAATCCTTTCAGGCACTAACCACTATGCAATTAAATAAACACGTACCGCGATTATGTTATTCGTGAATGTCTACGTGTACGTGTATCACGATTCTTCCGAGTTACTTACGAATAAAACTGTTATTAATTTTCAAATACACTTCAATTTAAAAATGTAAAAAGGAATCGCAGGATAAATGAAATTTTCGCATCGATTTACGTTCACGGCGAAGAATGTAACAATACTAGCAGCTGACTGTGCCATCGATCGACGAGGTTCAGAGAAACATATGCCGAACAGGCCCCGATTCTACGTCACTCGCCTCGCTTATCTCTCTCACACACAGCGGAGACAAAGGGCAGCATCGGCACGTGTTCGGCCAGCTAGTCAGTCGTAAAACAGTATCAGTCAAGTTAGTTCACGCGACACATTTCAGTTATGTATTAAGTAGCATGTAAGAAATACAGTGATATAAACAATCAGCGAATACTTATTAAATTCCTGTTTACATTTTTAAATTGAAGTGTAATTGAAAAATTAATAACAGTTTTATTCGTAAGTAACTCGGAAGAATCGTGATACACCTACACGTAGACATTCACGAATAATATAATCGCAGTACGTGTTTATTTAATTGCATAGTGGTTAGTGCCTGAAAGGATTATTTGTGGATACCTGTGGACACTGTGGACAATCGTGGGGCGTGTATAATCGCATGTGGGTGATTTTTGTTCACAACATTGTGTATTGGAACTGGCATTCACCCTTTCTCTGTGAAAATCTCGTCGAACGAGTTTTGATATGCCCTTCTGGATTTTCATAAGACAGGTTGAATCTTATTCAACGTAAGGTGTTCGCATTCCCATAAGTGGACAAAAATCTAAGGCTGTCGATAATGTCGGTAAGCAGAATTTTTCATGCTGCGTGAGAACCACTAGCACTCGCCTGCCGCAACCGTCCGCGCGAACCAGCTGTTTAGCGGATTGTCATTCTACAGGCGGAACTTTAAATGTTAATAACTTTGCAACGAAGCCTCCATCAACTAACTAGTATTCTTGATTTTCGTCTTATTTTGGCCTCTACTATCGCTCATTAAAATTTTTGCTAGAGGTGGCCGAACACCCTGTATAATATAGTAGTAGTATGAATTTATTGATTTCCCCTTAGGGTTACAGAGCCTTTCCTCCTTTCTTTTACAATTCTTCCTTAAACTAACTTAACTTCTACCTGATACCTATCCTCCTTCGTTCGCTTTCCTCCCCTCCCTCTCTTTCCACTTATCCTACTTTTAACCTAACCTTAACCTACGCGCCTTATACCGAACGCTTCGCTCGCATCTCTCGCTTCGCCTCGCTTCGCTCGTTTCGTCTCGCTTTGCCTCGCTTCGTTTCCTACTTCCTAACCTTATAACTACGCTTCCGTATCTCAACGCCCGCCTCCTCCGCCTTTGACTTCCATTTCCACACTTTCATTCCACTCCTTCTTTCACTCCTTCCTCCTTTCCTACCTCCCTCCTTCCTGAATTCTCTCCCCCCTTTCCTCCTCTCTCTCTCTCTCCTCTTTTCCTCCAGTCTTTTCATCCATCCCTCCCCTTTCCCTTCTTCGTCCAAAATTTCCCTTATCTTTTCCCCAACCCCCTTTTCCTCTGCCTCAGCCCCAACACACCGATCCATGAATTTCTCCCACGTCTCTTGTTCCCCACCATCACATCCTACATTTCCTCTCTTCCTCCTCTTCCCAATATCTCCCCCCCCGCTCATCTCGTTCCCCAGCCTATACCTCGCTATCCTCCCGTACCTCGCCTCTCCCCACCCTGCCCTCAAATACTTCGGTACCTCTTCCACTACGATCTCCCTGTACCATTTATTGTACCTGGACTGCCTTATCCTGGCTCTTCTCTCCTCTTCCTGCCTCCTACCATCTTGCTCCCCCCATCCCTCCGACTCCTCTCGCCCTCTTCTTCCTTCCCCTCCTTCCCATATCCCTCTCTCCCTTCTGTACTCCATCCTGTCTCTCTCCCATGCCGACAGTTCCACCTCCCCTTCCCTTTCCCTTTCCCTCACCACCACCAAGCACCACCTGGCCAACTCCCCTCCCTCTCCCCTACCTAGTTTCTCCTCGTATCTCCATGCTCTTTCTCCTGCCCCCGCCCTCAACTTCATTCTCTTCGTCTCCTCTCTCACCATATACCCCGGTGTCCTCCAATCCACCCCCAGCGACCACCTGATGTACCTCTCCTGCATTCTCTCCATATCCTCTCTCTCTTTCCACCCCCAAATCTCCACCCCGTATCCCGCCACTGACCACACTAGGGTATCAAACAGCCACATCCTCCTTCCCCAATCCCTCTCAAACTTCCTCTTACCAATCCCCCATACCTGCCGCATTGCCACCCCCGCCTTCTTTACCCTATCCCTAATTTGTGCCTCCTGCCCTCCATTCCTCTTAAACACATATCCCAAATACCTAAACTCCTTCACCTCCTCTATCCTTTTCCCTTTCCATCTCCAATCCATCTTCCTTTCCCCACCTCCACCTTTCTTGAACCTCATCACTTTTGTTTTTCCTACGTTTATCTCCAGCCTCTTTTCTTTTTTCTCTTCTTTTATGTTATTTTATTTTATTTTATTCATCTATTTTATTCTATTTCTTTACCATATATTTCTTATTTTCACACTCTTACACTTTATCCCATTTACTTATTTCGTTTACTTATTCCTCCTTTTGATTTTGGCTACTAGAGATTAAAATTTTCTCTCAGGCATTTACCTAGTCCCCACTCACTTACTTTTATTTAAATTGATTTTCACTTACTTTTATTTTACTTTCATTTCACTTTATTTTACTTTTATCTATGTTATTCTGTTGTTAGCTACCAGTATTGTATTTTATTCTATCCTACTCTATTCTTTCTTTTCTTTTTCTTTTCTTCTTTCTTTTTTCTTGTTTACTTACCTATTTAAGGGACCATTAACATTTTCATATAAGTATAGCTATGGGGATTCTAACCCAAGGGGCAAAGAGGGGAGCGTGGGGTGACGGGAAGTGAGGGCGCGCGGGGAGTGCGGCGCGGAGAACTCTGGGCGCGGGGCCTGTGGGGAGTGGAAGATTGGTTGCGCGCACACGAGCCGCGGAGTGGGGGATGTCAGGGGATTAGTCCAGGCCGAGCCGCCGCGGAGACCACTCCAGACCTGGCCCGCCGTCGGAAATTTTTTAAGAGGGGGGAAATGATCCCCGAAAACTTTTCATACAGAACCGAGGGAGGGGATGACCCCCGAAAATTTTTTTCTACACCCACTGGCATTTTTTATTGTCTTTTCGGCGTTCTCGGTACGTTTGATGAGATCTAAAAAAAAGAATTACATAATGTTCTCTAAGAAAATATTTACAGCTAGCGAAAAAAAAAAAAACAACACATCATTCGGTTCGTAAATCTATTCTTTCTATTTATTATTCTAGTACTCGTATAAATTCAGATTTTTATAGTTCACTGTGGTTAGGTTTGGTCAAACTCTTGTAAACGCGTTATAGAAAATGGTTAATATCATTACGAAACACAAGAAATAAAAAGTTTCATACTGTATACTAAATGCGAAAAATTTACTCGAAAAATTGCAGCTCCTCTTTCATCCAGAGTCGAGTCGAGTCTCGCGCAACGATGCGTTTTCGCGCTTTGTCAGCGAGTACGTTATCTGCTGCGTGCCTTTCGCCGAAGTCGTTGCTACGCGAATATGCAATATCGTGTTCGCGACACGCTGCGTCCAACGGATTAAAATATAAAATATAAAATATAAATTAAATCGACGGTCCAGCCTTAGATTTATGCGAGGAGAGAATGTGGAAGACGGATAAATAAAATTGGAGAAATAATATATGTTAGAATGCCAGGAGTTATCCTGGCCTAACGGGGTCCGGATTACGAGGGAAAGGACTTTAGGAAAAAGTATATTAAAAATTGATGCACTTGATTGATATTTTCGCTTGGTCGCTTATCGCGGCCAAGCCGTTTATTTATTTTAAATTTTAATTTATTGGTAACAAAAAAAAGAATAGGAAAAAAAAACCACCTCGACGTCAGCCAGACGTTGGGGGGGAAAAAACCTACGGCTGCCGCTCACCCTGAGCCCTCGTTGTTTGGTCTGTAACAAGGAAAGACAAGGCTGGATTTTAATACCTTGTAACGCTTGTTGCGTTGCCCGTCTCGCTTTATTTCGCACGCTCCTGTCTGTGCTAGTCGCACTCAGGAGCGGGAATAACAGACCGTGCTCGTCGAACTGAGCGATGTCTATGTGGACTGTATATGTGAACGTTCTCGTAAACGGAGAAACGTTCGATCGCAGTGCGGAAGAAGAGATTTAATTTCTCAATTCTCCGCTTTTTTTGCGATGGTTGAAATGCCGCAGGAATGGACAACAGGTAGAGTTGGCTATGACTGGAGTTATCGACATACGTGAAACGAGGATTTTCCTCGATTCGCTTCACGGCCGCGAAACTCAAGCGCTACGTGAAGCTGAGACGAAAACCCACAGTCTGTTTGGACTGAAATCTCGACAAACGGGAGCCGAGTTTCCTCGATTCGCCTCTCACGGCCGCGAAACACAAGCGCTACGTGAAGAATTCGGCGAGATTTATATAGTCAGTTAATCGGGGCTGGAAAAATGCCTCACCGATTTAATTAATTGCGAGTAGCATTCGATTAGTCTCAACGAAAGGTACGAGTGTTCTCAGAACCCTTTTTCGGAGAATCTGGCTTCGTCGCGGAGCGGATTCGTTCGTCGATCTGCTCGCTGCGAGGACCAGAAGTCGAATCTCGAAGCGAATAGACATCCGCAGTCACGGCCACGGAAGGGGTAATCACCCTCTCGCGGCGCTATCTCTGCTCAATTTTAATATTTCGATACCCTCTCTGTTTATGGATCTTCGACGATCGATCCCAAGTATACGGTATTGGGTCGATCACGTGACTGAGAGCAAACAAACTCGTGTGTGGTTCTTCTAACCTGTATTGGTCCGTGTACCGATCTACGCATCAGAGAGTCTCTGGAATGTCGTGTACGCGAAAGCAAAAACTATACGAGGAATTTACGGTTCTCAGTTATGGTTCACGTTAAATTAGATAATTCTCTTAACGGTTCTCAAACCCGTCAATTAACGCGATATTTAAGCAATATATGTTCGTACGTTCCACGGGAACGGGAATCGCCGGTCTTTTTGGCGCGAATGAGACTGCACGGAATTAGTTTCGGCCTTGCGGCTAGTCAGGTTTTTATTTACAGCACATACATACAGCACCTTAAACAAAAATGTCACTCGCAGGCACGGGTCTGATATCACGATAATCACTGTAGCCCCGGGAGGGGTGGGCGAGGGCCCAAAAAGCTCTCGTACACTGAGGGCCGGATATCGACAGATACGTTTTCTCGGATCGAGGTGGCGCGTGATGGACTCGTTACACGTTCTGAGTTTCTCTCGCTGACTTCGCGACGCGAGTCCCTTTATGGGTTACAGCGCCGGGGGGACAGAGTGGGGAGCCATCGCTCGCAGTTTAGTTCGAAATTTCGGGCAAAACGGCCCGGTGAGTACCAACGCTCCGTAACGGACACGTCTATTTGGCGTTTTTTCGCCGTCAGCTCGCTCGCGCGGATGCCTTGTTGACAGCCATCGGTCACCAACCGTCTTCCGAAGGTTGTAGCTCACCGAGCAGTCCGCCCGAACGCAAATCGCGCGAACAATATATGTTTTAAATGAGAATATATTGTTACATTTTTTTTTTTTTTTTTTTTTTTTATGAAAAATAATTAAAAAATTCTCCCTCCACTGCCCTACCGGGATGGTGATGATGATCCCGATGATGATGGTGATGATCTCGGCGATAGCCGTGGTGAGGGTGTGTTGGGGGGGGGGGGGGCGGTCGATGATGGCGAACGGTGCCGCGGCCGCCGCGCATCGATCCATGGAGGCGATGGTGGCGATGGTGGCGATGGAGGAGAACGGGGCCGCCGTAGGGGTCGCCGCATGGGCCGCAGTCGCCTAAACGGCACCCACGGCCCACGCAACCGTGCGGCCATTTCTGGCCCCATTTTTTGTTGTTGTGGCGGTGGTGGTGGTGGTGGTGGTGAGCCCTAGAACATACAATCATTGGGATAATATTAACACATTAAGCATTAATCATTCAAAAACAATACAAAGTATTACATACCGGTGGCGGCGAGGGCCTTTGGGGCGGCGGCGGCGAGGGAGGCGGCGAGGGGGGTGGCGAGGGAGCCGGTGGGAGCCTCTGTGAATTCAAGAATATAGAAATGATATATTACTTATGATGCGATAATTGTATGAAAATAATATTGTGTACATACCTCAGACCTGCCCCACATATCGAATGCAAATGAGCTCGTTGCATCTCCTGCCTCTTGAACGTAAACCTTTATCTTGAAAGATGCATAGCTTTGCAAAGTAGGATGTCTTTGTTCTTCATGTTCTTCGAAATCTTCACCCTCCTTGCACTTATCTTCTTCACTGACCAACCTCTCCCTTATTCACACGCATCTTCTTTCCCCCTCTTCTCTGAACATCTATCAAACACCTATCGTACTACTTCGAACATGCATCGAACCTCTATCATACCACTTTGAACGCGCATCGAACATCTATCATACCACTTTGAACATCTATCGTACCACTTTGATCATGTATCGAATGTGTATCGAACCACTCTGAACATCTATCAAACGTCTATCAAACGTCTATCATACCACTCTGAACATGTATGGTACCACTTTGATCGCATATTGAACCGCTTCTACATAATAGTAATTATAACTATAGTCTTAATCTAGCGTACATCATGTGCAGGAGGTTAGGTTGGGGAGGGTGAAGAAACAAAATTTTTATATATTAAAAATTGATTATATTTATTTACGCATTTCTCTCTGGCGTTTAGACCACCAGTTGAATATTTTAAATACATTTTGCATGGCACAATGCTTTGCGTGTCTGTCACATCGTAAGGTATTAAGTACATTTAGCTTTTTTAGAGATATGGTATCCTCGTAGTCCATGCCCAGTGTCTCAATGATCACGCTCGCTCTCGCACTTTCATCGATGAAATCAGCAAGCCAGTCTCGTTTCTGCAGCCCTTTAACATATGCGATATGCGGTGCGTCATCTTCTTCATCGACAACAGCTTTCGTAATTAGCTGTTTAGCCATACTGTACGGAACGTCTCCATCTTCCCACCGTAGTCCGTGATGTTTTGCCGTCAACCACCGGATGCATGATTTGTCAGATTTCGTAAGAAGATATTGCGGCATCGAACTCCCAAATATGTAATGCGATAGAATTGTTCCTTTTCGTAGGACAGCCACTTCCTTCACAACAAATCTTCCATCAACACTGAACCCTTGCAGGTCAACAAATGTTGGTACGGTCATTATCGGAACAATTTAGAGATTCGCTCAGTTCCAAGACAGGCGGGAGAATGCGGTCTTTCTTGTAAAGCATCTCGATTTTGATGATGAAAATTTGTACGAATTTGGCACAGGAGAGGGCAAGTAAGTAGCGTTGGGATTTAATTGATTTTGCGCACCACGTTTGTCAGCGGATTGTATTCAACCACCCGATCATGCAAAATGAGACAGTAGGCCGTCGTATTTGCTGGCACATTCTCTTTACAATCAAATTCTATGCGCACGTCCACGGTGCTATTCTTGATCGACTCATTTTGTCGCGAGCAGTCAATCACCACGAGCGGACCAAATTGTAAAAATTGTGCAACGGTGAATAATGCCTCGTTGCAACTATGTCCGTAATACGATTTACGGAAATGCGTATACATGCTAAACAAGATGGCGTACCTATTCTTGTCAAAGTCCAAGTTCATGTCATCGTATGGATAAAATTCCGAGTTGAGAAAAAGTTTTACATTGATCAATTTGCAGTGGTCAAACCGAGTAGCATCTTCGGTCATGACATTCTTTCGAGCAGTCTGTAGAGCAAAGAGAACATATCGCGGCTTCTCCAGCTGTGCGGCTGCCTTGACGGCCTACGAATGCTTGGTGGTGCTCTGTAAGAGAGGATACTCGTAGAGATCCCACGAGCGAAAACTAATGCTCAGGTTTTGCCCACTTTCCAAAGCATGTAGCAGCGATAGCTTATTAACATCGTTTAGCGTTACATAAGGCATCCGCCATTGCACTTTAAGTAATTCAATTTCTGTTTCCAACGTTGGAGACCCAATTAGAGAATTGTTATCGTTGCGCGATCGTATTAAAATCAATTCGTGACGCGCATTAATAACCATGCGTTTGTAGTCCTCGCAAAATCCCAGCAAATATTTGAGCGGGACGCAAAAATTGAAATGAATTTTCACTACCAACTCATCGCGTCGTTTCAAGCCCCATCCAGCATTCTCCATATTTTTGTCTTCATCGGATGTCAGTGATACATAATTTTTAAGCGTGCTAGTTATTCCAACGTTTCTGTTGCGATCAATCTCCACACCATTCAGCTCATATCGAATCTCATCAAATATGAACGCCATGCAATTATTCCCCAAAATCACCGTTGAAGCATCATTTGGCTTATGTATCGTCAATTTACCCACCACGTAGAGAAACTTTCACACGGCAATGTGTATAAATCTTGCTGTTGTATAGGTATTCTTATCTCATCACTGTGTCCAAACGTTGTGTTAACGTATGGGTTGTATGTGTGAGTCTCGAGCTTAACAATGCGATCATCAAACGTCGGCTTCCCTCCAATGCTTAGAATGTCAGCCATTTTCAACTTAAATGCGCACAATGAATCCCAATGATTTCAAAAATGCAATGTTTGCAGCACTGAGCCTCTTTGTTTTAGCGTACTCAGAGCTGTTGTTGTTGTTGTTGTTGTCGACAATTTCGTTTGGAAGAAACGTGTTTCTGGAGTCGTTCAACACAAGCGTCTCATTCGTTCGCACCACAGGTATTATCGTCGTCGTCGTCGCACGTGCAGTCTGATGGTAATCTCTTCACCTCGAAAATCCAGCAATCGTCCGTTTTGATCCACAACGCGTATCGTTAGATCCATAATGATCCATGCTGTGATTGGAAGGTAAATGATCTGTTCGGGCGTTTCCGATATCTTATATCCGGGCGGGACTCTCGGAGAAAATTCATGTATCGTATGTACACGCTTCCCATTGTTGTACGCGCCAGCGGTCACACTACATTCAATGCGAATAATGTTTACGCTCATGATATTAATCGGGTCGTCAGATTCGTGCCACTGCCCCGGTTCTAATTCCCGATTCGCCGAGAATCCCAATAGCGATCCAATGTTATTGGGTTTCGTAAAGTCTACGGCAAACGAGCAGTACAGCTCGCTTTTCATGGTGTTGTTGTTGGGGCGTAACACTATAGGATACATATCATTGTCACCATCATCATCATCATTGGTACCACCGAGATTTTGAGGATATCGCTCAAGTAATCGCTGCTTCAAATACTTGGCAATGGCGTCTAGTTCGTAGGAGCCGTGGGGAATCGTAATGTATTCGTGGCCAGTGTCGACGCTGTTGTTGTTGGTGTCATAGTTTGTGGTGAAGTAGAATTTATCGTTGCTCGAGTCGATGTTGGGTATTGTATGATACGTTTCAAAGGTTGTTAGACCAAGCTCGTTATCATCGTCGCTCAAATCTATGGGTGGAAAGTAGCTAACAACGAGGGTGCTACTCTTGCCAGTTAGAGTCAATGTTATCGACATATTCCGAGAAACTGCTCGACTAGTACTGAATCAGAGTGGCGGGGGACAATCCTTAAATTTGGTGCCAATCGTTTGTAGAAAGCGTAGACATAGTTGTCCACAATTGCTCTGATCATACTCCTGATAAGACGTTCGATTGTATTCAATTTTCACATCATCATTATCCAAATATTGTGTCAATTCCTTAGGCGGTCGAAGATTGCCAAAGCTGTCGAAGTATACAGCTCGATGCCCTCTCTTCGCATACGCCACCCAATGAGTCCCCGGTCCCTCGACATTGTCCAAATTCACGATACCGCTCTCGTTTCGACGTACTCCTCCCGGCTGGTAGCGCGTTGCGCATAAAAACACCTCTAAAGAATGGAATAGGCATACGTTTTGCCAACTCATTCAATTGCATGTCGGTAGTTACACCCAGAGGCATTTTTATTGTCTTTTCGGCGTTTTTTTTTAGTTTAGAGATTACCATTCCGTGCTTGTATGGTGTCAGATAGAGTCCACGACCTTCCATGGAGCGATTATGACGCCGCATTTCCTGCAGCTGACGTTGCGCTGCCTTATTATCGTTTACCGTCTTGGCGATCCCCGCCGCTCCGCCAGCTAATGATCCGAGAACACCTAGCAGCGGGAGAAGTGGTAATATACCACCCCATTTGGCCACTGGAAGAATCCGCTTTTGCGATGCTTTTCTTACAGTCCTTTTGCGGGGTTTTGTTTTCATCCCCATTCCGATTTTCGTCTTGGCCTTCATAGCTGCCCAAACAGCTGTAGCAGCTCCTCTTTCACCCAGAGTCGAGTCTCGCGCAACGATGCGTTTCCGCGCTTTGTCAGCGAGTACGTTATCTGCTGCGTGCCTTTCGCCGAGGTCGTTGCTACGCGAATATGCAATATCGTGTTCGCGACACGCTGCGTCCAACGGATTGATGCCTCGATCACCTCTAGCCAATCGTTTTGCCAGATGAGTTCCTGGACCACAAAACTGATATCCTGGGATATGTAATTCGATAGGTAGCGCGTTTATCGCTCGATTTAACAAACCACCGCCTTTCATTACTCTCGTCGGCAACATTCGCTGCAGTTTTTAATCAGCGGTGCTGGACCGTCGATATGCGTTCGCTGCCAAGGGCGATTATAATGTTCCAGACACCGACGATACTGCCGAACCTCAGAATCGGCTTTTATATGCTCGGGGAGTCTGTCCCACAACTGGTCAATGTGTCTGCCAAATTCGTGAAGTAAGAATAATCTTTGGTATACAGGGTGTTCGGCCACCTCTAGAAAAAATTTTAATGAGCGATAGTAGAGGCCAAAATAAGACGAAAATCAAGAATACTAATTTGTTGATGGAGGCTTCGTTGCAAAGTTATTAACATTTAAAGTTCCGCCTGTAGAATGACAATCCGCTAAACAGCTGGTTCGCGCGGACGGTTGCGGCAGGCGAGTGCTAGTGGTTCTCACGCAGCATGAAAAAATTCTGCTTACCGACATTATCGACAGCCTTAGATTTTTGTCCACTTATGGGAATGTGAACACCTTACGTTGAATAAGATTCAACCTGTCTTATGAAAATCCAGAAGGGCATATCAAAACTCGTCCGACGAGATTTTCACAGAGAAAGGGTGAATGCCAGTTCCAATACACAATGTTGTGAACAAAAATCACCCACATGCGATTATACACGCCCCACGATTGTCCACAGTGTCCACAAGTATCCACAAATAATCCTTTCAGGCACTAACCACTATGCAATTAAATAAACACGTACCGCGATTATGTTATTCGTGAATGTCTACGTGTACGTGTATCACGATTCTTCCGAGTTACTTACGAATAAAACTGTTATTAATTTTTCAAATACACTTCAATTTAAAAATGTAAACAGGAATTTAATAAGTATTCGCTGATTGTTTATATCACTGTTGTTAAAAAGTAATGGATATATACTTCTAACGAATGAGACCGGATAGAGTTGTGGGAGTTTTATAGGGGAAGTGAATCGGACACAAATGGCTTTCTTTTCGTCGGCCTTTAAGACCGACCGTTTATTCGAAAAAAACCAAATAAAAGAAACAAAAGAAACCAATTAACAATTCGAATCAAAAATTTAACGAGGCTGAATAAGGAATATTAATTGGCCTCGTTTCTGCCTAGCTCGATGCTGGGTCGCCGAACTCGCAGGATTGAGGCAGGCCAAGATTCCTAGGAACAGAAAAACACGACTATGTGTTAGACACACGTACACGGTATACGTATCTTCGTCGCGCTCGTTTGCTCGCGCTCCTGGCTTCGTAATTCGAACGCACCGGAGCGGAGAATTGTAAACTCGTCGTAAATTACGAAATATAAAAGTGGACTGTATTTTGGCTAGGAAAAGAATTAAACTTCTTTTCTTCGCCGATTCAGTGGTCGATTGCCCAGTGGACGGGGATGCAAGAAGAGGTTGTAAGGCTCCTAATGCACTGTTCCCGTGAGTATGCACACTGAGTCTGTGCGTCGAGTCGCACTGCAGTGCACTGCACGACCGTCAATCTGCGGCTTCTCTTAACACGTTCCAACAGATGACTTATTTGGCCGAGAGTTACACTGCGAAGCCCGACAACACGTTGTTCACTGCACGAATACACTACTAGACGTGATACGTTGCAGTATTTTTACCTACGCGGGGGCCTGACCCACGACTCCGTTACTTCTCCGCACTGGTGCTCCTCTAAACGTTACACCGGCGGGATCTGTAGAAATAAGGAGGCGAAGACCGAAAATCACACGTCCGCAATGGACGCCGACCTGACTACAGTGAGCCCACCAGGAGGTACACCACGTAGGTGCCCCCTTTTGGTGTCTCCTATGCCGAAGGGCAATCACACAGAAGTATGGACGGTACCGCCGACTTCTATATGATTCAACGTGTATACGTTGGAATCGACCGTTAAATTCCGCACAGGAGGGGTCGAACACCTATTGGTGTATTCTCGGAAAGCCCTCCAAAATATGCAGTAAATTTAAATTAATTAAACTCGATCGAGATTTACTCGAACGAGAAGCAGGTGAACTTGCACGAATCGAGATGCGAATCGTGTTATCCAAGCAAGGTGGGAATGAATTTCCGACCTTTTCGAGCAAGGCTCGCTACACCCTTTAATACAGAAGTCTTTATGGCTTTCTCGCAAGAGGATTTTCCTCTTCGATCGCGATTAACTTCTGATCGAAATATGATCGGGAGCCGATGCGTCTCGGTCAGAAGTCGCCGTAAGAATGATACGGATTGACAGCCGAAGACGTCGCCGCGGTACTCTTACTGGTCGTTCCGTGGCGCTGTCTGATTTTCGGCCGTCTCTCCTTGTCACATTATTGGCGCACTACTCTCTCACGGTACTGACGTCACTAACACCGTTAGCACACCGTTACCGATGCCAGAAAAACTAATAATACACACGTTTTTCAATCACCGTTCGCTATACAAATCCAATTAGAGATAATCTCTTGGTTATTGTACGTTAACAGGATTAACGGTAATTGCGGCCGAGGCTAATCGCTCGGCATTATGCAATCTTTAAACATACCGCCCCCCTTGCACGGTCCGTGCAATGAACTAGGGAGCGATTCTACCGAATGGCCGCGACCCGAGTGAGAGTAGGCGCATGCAAATTTTAAAAAAATGCAATCTACTTACAGTTGTTGGGGGGTGGGGCCGCTGGTGGTTTTCCCTGCAGTACTTGCAGGGAATTAAGGACCGCCTGCAGGGCCTCCAACGGAATCATCTTTCCCTCGGATTGTCGGTTGGGGTTGGCGGGCCTCCGCCTACGCCTTTCCTTCCGGCTCTCCGGTTTTTTGGTCCGGTGTTCCGGTCCCCTCGGCTCGGCGGCGGGGGTTTGGCGTTGCCGTGGCCGCTTTTTCTCCGTCGCCTTTCTCGGCTGCCCGGCGGATGCAGGCGCAGCCGCTGCAGTTGACGCTGCAGGTTGAGCCGGCGTCGGCGGATTGTCCTTCCGGTGGTCGATGGACTTCAGAGTTCCGTCCTTATACCACCGGAGGACGTAGCATCCTCCAGGGACGAAGCTTTTCCAGCGGCGGCTGGTCCTGGGAATATGTCCCGGCACCGAAATTGCCCGGTTGCCCACCGGAAAAATCAGGGGCTCCTGATGGTCCTTGCTGGTCGAAGGCACTGGCGGAGTCTCCTCGGCCTCTCGTTTCGTGGGGGCATTTCTGCCAGCCCTCCCAACTGGAGGATGCGCTCGAAAGCGACATCGAAACCCGGCGAGGATATCGCGGTTTCCGGGGTCGCGGGGCTCGAATTCGATCCTTCGTGTTCCATTGTTAATCACGAACTGATCTTTTCCGGCGAAGAGTCGTTCAAATTTCGATTTAGGGGCGTTAGCGGAGGCTAATTGTCCCCGTGCCTAAGCGATAACGAGATTGGTGGATATTACCCCCTACTTTCCGTTTTCGCATAGGCGACAAGTGGCCGGTGAGAATCAACCGTTCTCACCTTCCAAAATCCTTGTCTTTTCGAACTTGAACGGTTTTGTTTAGATCACCTATTCGGCTTCGTGAACCGTTGCCGAAGGTGACTCAAACGAAAACTCAGCCACAGGCAGTTTACACAATCGCGTAATTGGTCGTGTATATGTGGATTTGGCTGTACGTACTTTCACTACACGTACATGCCCATCCTTTCCCGGAAATACTTCCTCTATTCTTCCCATTTCCCACGGATTTGGGGGGAGGGGAGGATTCTGTACCAGAACAAGAGCGTTCATTTTTCGGCGTGTATTTTCCGTCTGCCCGTTGTAGCGGGTCTGGAGATGCGTGAGATCATCTCTCGTCCAGTCTCTCCAGAGCTGCTCGTGGAATTTTGCATTGCTCTCCATCTTGTAAGATGCGAAATATTTGCATTTTCCACGGATTGCATTGGGGGTGCCAACGTGGGCCCTCCGATTAGGAAGTGGGCCGGTGTGAGAGGCGCGTAATCATCTGGGCTGTCACTCAGAGCGGCAATCGGTCGCGAGTTTAAACTGGCTTCGATTTTACAGAGTAACGTCTGTAATTCTTCGCTCGTGGGAGTGAATTCTCCTATGATGCGCTTCAAATGATGCTTCACTGATTTGACACCAGCTTCCTGCATCCCACCGAAGTGGGGGGCACTGGGTGGATTAAATTTCCACCGAATGCCCTTCTGGCCACATTCGTTTCGCATTTCCGGCGTTTTACACACCATATTGAAATGTTTTCTTAATTCACGATCTGCACCGACGAAATTTGTCCCGTTGTCACTGCGTATGCAGGACGGGATTCCTCGTCGGGCAATGAATCGCTCTAATGCAGCCAAAAATGCACTCGTCGTGTAATCGTGGACGGAGTTCAATGTGTATAGCCCTTGTAGCGAAGCAGACAAAACCGCTATGTACGCTTTATGAGCTGTTTTTCCTCGGCCCGCGGAGTCGCGGACTTTGTACGGTCCCGCATAATCAACTCCGCAGTTTAGAAAAGCCCGGGCTGGACGACTTCGTTCCAAGGTCAAATCCTGCATGATCTGCGTGGAGGTTTGTGCCCTCCATCTCACGCATTTCATGAATTGATGAATGACCTTTCGAGCCGTGGTTCTGCAACCGAGGATCCAAAATTGCTGTTTTACCATGGATATCGTCAGCTGCAAGCCCCCATGCAACGTATTTACGTGGCACTGCCGGATTATCATGGTGGACACATGATGTTTTGGCAAAATTATGGGGTGCTTCGCTTCCCATGCCAGCGTCGCATTCTCAATCGTCCACCTACCCTTACGACGTCGTGGGCGTCAAGGAACGGGTTCAGACGATTTAATGGACATTTCGCGGGAATTTCCCTGCGCTTATTTAAGCACTGGTACTCGCCCGCGAAGTGCGTTCGCTGTATGTAGCGGACGATTCTTTCCTTGGCGAGCTGCAATTCTGAAGCTTCGACAATGTTTGCATCGAACGACCTTCGCTCACCTTGCATCGGTCTTCGTAATCGGAGACAATATGCAGTTACGCGAAGTAGCTTACTCCAGGTTGAGAATCGAAACACGAATTCCCATTCTTTCTCTGGAGTTGCAACGTGGGCGTGCGGAATGCGCTTGCCCTCGCTCGTATCGATGGAATCAGGCGTTTTCGGCCAATTTTCTTCAGATTGTCTCAACCATGCTGGTCCAGAAATCCATAGCTTTGACTGAATGAGTTCCGCTGCTTCGACACCGCGCGAATTCAAATCCGCGGGATTGAAGCGGGTGGGAACGTGTCTCCATTCAGCCTTCGGAAGCAAGGTTTGGATTTTTGATACTCGGTTGGCTATCACAACCTTCCAAGTCGAAGCATGTTTTTTCAACCAAGCAAGTGTAATAGTGGAATCTGACCAACAGATTATGCGGTCAATTTTTATGGAAAGTGACCGTCCCACGTGCACTATAAGCTCAGTAAGCAGTACAGCTCCATTCAATTCGAGAATCGGAATCCACTGCGTTTTTATAGGAGCCACCCTCGTTTTTGCCATGATCAAGGTTGTGTAAACTTCCTCGGTCATGGTCGTTACGCGTAAATACGTAACGGCCGAGTACGCTCGAGCGAAGCATCGCAGAATCCGTGTAATTCCACCGAAACTGTGTCTGCTCCGTAACGGATCCATCTGGGAAATTTTACTTTGTCCAAACTGATACAATCCTCTAAAAACGTGTTCCACGTTTTTCTCGTATTCGCGGAGACATGAGCGTCCCACTGGATTTTTTCCAGCCATTGGGATTGCATCAAAATCTTCGCCCGAATTACGACTGGTGATAACCAGCCGAGCGGATCGTAAAGTTTGGCTATTTCGGAAAACAAAGTTCGTTTTGTAATCGGACCTGCAGCCGGTTGAAACCGTTGCAGGTTGAAATAGAAGTAATCACCCGATGGTATCCATCGCAATCCGAGCACCTTGAGTTCGGTGTCATCGAATAAGGTGAGATCGACAGCGTGGGAGTGAGAACTTTGTGGGATGTTTCGCAGTAATTTCTGTGAATTGCCAGCCCACTTTCTCAATTTAAACCCGCCGCCCTGTAGGAGTTCGCAAACTTGAATACGAATTTTTTCCAATAGGGTCGTATCGGGTGCCCCCATAAATACGTCATCAACGTATATGTCTTTCTCAGTATCGGAGCGGCGAGAGGAAATCTGTCACCGTCCCGTTTTTTCAGCTCGAGAAGAGTACGCATCGATAAATATGGTGCACACGCCGTTCCGTACGTAACGGTGTTTAATTCGAAGGCTTGAAGTCCTTCGGTTTCGGGCGTGTGCCATAAGATGCACTGAAATCGGCGATCCTGCGGGGCGACGAGAATTTGTCGGAACATTTTCTCGATATCGGCCACCAACACGTATTCGTACAGCCTCCATCTCGTCAAAACGGACGTGATGTCGTTCTGCAATTTCGGCCCTACGTGTAG
Source organism: Colletes collaris (assembly GCA_030068185.1). NCBI lineage: Eukaryota > Metazoa > Arthropoda > Insecta > Hymenoptera > Colletidae > Colletes > Colletes collaris. Next base: position 80,890 of record JASGYR010000355.1, on the reverse strand, counting down.
GATGTCGTTTAGGAGTTTCCACCCACCGTACGGCTCGTCGCATTAAACACGACTCGCAGTTTGGTAGTTGCACTCTCCGTACGGATGACCGCTCGATGCGGAATGTAGAGTCTGGATTTTTCAGAGGGCTCGATACGAGTCATGTGTTCCAACGACTCATACTCCGTGAGAAATTCTTGATATTCTCGTACGAGGGTCTGATCCTTGTCAATTTCCTTCTCAACCTTGTCAATGCGGAGAGGGCGATACGGAGTGAATCTCCCAATGCACCTTCCGGTTTCGGATGATTAAACGGCAATCGGACAATAAATCTTCCCGTTGCATCCCGTGCGACAGTTTTTTGGAAATGAGCTTCGCACTCTTCCTCTGCTTTTGTAAGCACCGAGGTCGAGGGAATTTCTTCAATTTCCCAGAACCGTCGAATATGTTGCAATGCAACGTTCGCACGTGACCCTGGGCCTTGCTCGCTGCATCTATCGGTCCGGATAATATCCAGCCAAATGCAGTTTCTTGTGCAATAGGCCCTTCGGGAGATATTCGACGGAATCCCGACCGAATAGCAGGCGTATAAATCTGCGCCGATCAAAACTTCAATGTTTTGGCCAGACGCGGGCTCGGGATCGGCGAGCTTCAGGTTTCGCAACGCGTCGTTATCGAGCGCGTTTACAGATGGCGAGGCATAACTCGTGATTTTTGTCACGACGTACGCTCTCGCCGAAACCACAGGAGTTACCCCGGAAGCCGTTCCCAAATTCAGCCCTACGCTGTACTTGATTTTTTGGGTCCGACCGCCCCCCAAGCCCGATACCGTGGCTGAGGTTTTCTTCCTCGGGAGGTTGAGGTCATTCCTCAATTTCGCCGAGATGAAGGATGTTTCGGACCCTTGATCTAACAGCGCGCGCGTTAAACGCGACGCACCGTTTTCTCCGTACACTCGTAGGATCGCGGTTGCTAATAGCACCGGCCTCGGTACGTCCGTACTTGCCGTACAGTGTGACGTAGTGGCCCGTGACGTAGCTGCTTGCGCGTTCGAGGTATCGGTGCCGGCTTTCGCCTTAGCCGTACGGCGCTGTGGAGGGGCGTTATCTCGCCGTTCCTCGCGCTTGCCGTTCGAATATTTCGATTTCGGCTTTTGGCTTTCCGCCTCTTTTTCGCGTTGTTCGAAATGCAACAGGATGTGATGCCTGCCACTGCATCTCGAACAACCTTGTTGGCTCCGGCAGCTTCTTACGTCGTGATCCAGGGCCAGACAGGCTATACATCCCTGACTGTCCTTTATGATCTGGTAACGTACCAGTGCGGAGAAACGCTTAAATGTGCCGCATTCCGAGAGTGCATGCGTTTGTCCGCAAATCGTGCACTTTCGCTGCGCATCGGGGGAATCCACGACGGTGTTATGACTCCGTACTCGTGGCTTCTGTTCCTGTTTTGAGGCAATTTTGCGGTTATGTTCGTCAATTACGGACATAGCCCGCGCCTCCTGATCGAGGAATCTGAATATCTCCTCTATCATCGGATATTCCGTTGACATTTTGAGGATCGTTCCCATTCCCTTGCAACGCGGCATCAAATTGGCTCGCTACAATATGCGTGAGCAGCCAGCTAAGCTGCTCTTCCGCTTTTCCTTTTTAGCAAGGATAGCGAGTGCTTGCCGAAAGCCTATGGTAACCTGCTGAACACTCGACAGGTCGCCCTTTCGGATCTTTGTCAATCTCAGAATCCGATCAAGTAAGCTTGATCAGTACCAAGCGTGGGGCCCGAATTCTGCTTTCAGGGTCGACCACGCTACTGAGAAATTTGAATCCGTTATCGCAAAGAGATGCGATAGCGGCTGCGGCTCTCCCGGTTATACAGGTGTTTAGGTATTGTAACCTTTGCACATCCGTTAACGTGGGGTTGTTTATTACTCCGGCGGTAAATAGGTCCTCGAAATGTTCCCATTTCGAAGGATCCCCGTCGAATTTCTCCAACCTCATCTTCGGGAGTTCGATCGGTATTGTTTTCTGGATTTCCGACATCACCGTCCTTGGACCTGTGGTGAGTCGGGTTATTTCCGCGGCCACATAGGCCTGGAACTCCAGAAACTCGTTTTCGGTTTCCCCATGAAATCCCGTTGGAACAACTCGTAATCGTGTCGTTTCCCAGGAGGGAGAAGCCTACACACGACCATATACTGATCGTTCATCTGTTGCCACAGAGTTTTAACGTAATCGAGCCTTTCTTCCAGAATTTTCTGGGTATATTTGGCTCGACCCATCTTTTTGAGGTTGATGGATGCCCTATTTATCCGTTCCATCCCTCTGGTCAGGTTCTCGAGGTATGCCCCAAGGTCAGACCAGTCGGGATCGTTCGTAACGGACATAGTTGTTTGAAGGTTAAACGCTTCTAAACAACCGTACACGGAAGAAACTCACGTGTTATACGTCCAACACTTCCCTTTCTCCGATTACCTCAATATCCGGCTCGAAGGACCTTATGTTAAAAAGTAATGAATATATACTTTTAACGTGTGAGTCCGGATAGAGGTGTGGGAGTTTTATAGGGGAAGTGAATCGGACACAAATGGCTTTCTTTTCGTCGGCCTTTAAGACCGACCGTTTATTCCAAAAATAAAGCGAAAACAAAAAGAAAATACCAGTGAACAATTAGAATAAAAAATTAACGAGACTCAACAATGAATATATTAATTTGGCCTCGTTTCTGCCTAGCTCGGTCGCCGAACTCGCTCGCTTGAGGTAGGCCAAGATTCCTGTAATCAGAAAAACACGACTATGTGTTAGACACACGTACACGTTATACGTATCTTCGTCGCGCTCGTTTGCTCGCGCTCCTTGGTTCGTAATTCGAACGTATCGGAGCGGAGAAATGTAAACTTTCGTAAATTACGAAATATAAGTGGACTGTATTTTGGCTAGGAAAAGAATTAAACTTCTTTTCCTCGCCGATTCAGTGGTCGATTGCCCAGTGGACGGGGATGCAAGAGGAGGTTGTAAAGCTCCTAATGCAATGTTCCGCGCGAATATGCACACTGAGTCTGTGCGTCGAGTCGCACTGCAGTGCACTGCACGACCGTCAATCTGCGGCTTCTCTTAACACGTTCCAACAGATGACTTATTTGGCCGAGAGTTACACTGCGAAGCCCGACAACACGTTGTTCACTGCACGAATACACTACTCGACGTGATACGTTGCTGTATTTTGAACTACGCGGGGGCCTGACCCACGACTCCGTTACTTCTCCGCACTGGTGCTCCTCTAAACGTTACACCGGCGGGATCTGTAGAAGTAAGGAGGCGAAGACCGAAAATCACACGTCCAAAATGGACGTGGACTTGACTACAGTGAGCCCACCAGGAGGTACACCACGTAGGTGCCTCCTTTTGGTGTCTCTAAGCCGAAGGGCAATCGCACAGAAGTATGGGCGGTATCGCCGACTTCTGTATGATTCAACGATGTATACGTTGGAATCGACCTTTAAATTCCGCACAGGAGGGTCGAACACCCTATTGGTGTATTCTCGAGCCCTCCAAAATATGCAGTAAATTTAAATTAATTAAACTCGATCGAGATTTACTCGAACGAGAAGCAGGTGAACTTGCACGAATCGAGATGCGAATCGTGTTATCCAAGCAAGGTGGGAATGAATTTCCGACCTTTTCGAGCAAGGCTCGCTACACCCTTTTATACAGCAGTCTTTATGGCTTTCTCGCAAGAGGATTTTTCCTCTTCGATCGCGATTAACTTCTGATCGAAATATGATCGGGAGCCGATGCGTCTCGGTCAGAAGTCGCCGTAAGAATGATACGGATTGACAGCCGAAGACGTCGCCGCGGTACTCTTACTGGTCGTTCCGTGGCGCTGTCTGATTTTCGGCCGTCTCTCCTTGTCACATTATTGGCGCACTACTCTCTCACGGTACTGACGTCACTAACACCGTTAGCACACTTTAATCGAAAGGTAATGAGCCGTTACCGATGCCAGAAAAACTAATAATACACGTTTTTCAATCACCGTTCGCTATACAAATCCAATTAGAGATAATCTCTTGGTTATTGTACGTTAACAGGATTAACGGTAATTGCGGCCGAGGCTAATCGCTCGGCATTATGCAATCTTTAAACAGTAAGTAACTCGGAAGAATCGTGATACACGTACACGTAGACATTCACGAATAACATAATCGCGGTACGTGTTTATTTAATTGCATAGTGGTTAGTGCCTGAAAGGATTATTTGTGGATACTTGTGGACACTGTGGACAATCGTGGGGCGTGTATAATCGCATGTGGGTGATTTTTGTTCACAACATTGTGTATTGAACTGGCATTCACCCTTTCTCTGTGAAAATCTCGTCGGACGAGTTTTTGATATGCCCTTCTGGATTTTTCATAAGACAGGTTGAATCTTATTCAACGTAAGGTGTTCGCATTCCCATAAGTGGACAAAAATCTAAGGCTGTCGATAATGTCGGTAAGCAGAATTTTTCATGCTGCGTGAGAACCACTAGCACTCGCCTGCCGCAACCGTCCGCGCGAACCAGCTGTTTAGCGGATTGTCATTCTACAGGCGGAACTTTAAATGTTAATAACTTTGCAACGAAGCCTCCATCAACAAATTAGTATTCTTGATTTTCGTCTTATTTTGGCCTCTACTATCGCTCATTAAAATTTTTGCTAGAGGTGGCCGAACACCCTGTATATATCAGCTGCTCAGAGGTTATGTCTCGAATGTCGCAATTATCCGGCAGAACGAGAAGCATTTCGTATACTGAGCTGTTTTGCTTCGACGCGGACCTATAAATAGGACGCATAGTCGCTTCGATGTGTCAAAAATCATTTTCGCGGTTTGCAGCGTGGATGCGATTCGTGCGACAACCTGTGACTATACGCGTGACAAATGTTGATGATAAATCGCAAATGATGTCCTCGAAAACAAAACGCAGACACGGTAGCATGCTGCCAAACAGTATCTGCAGCATCATTTGCGGCCCATCAAATTGCGGAAAGACCAATGTGCTGGTGAGCTTGTTGGAAAGTCCTCACGGCGTTCGCTTCGAGAACGTGTACGTGTATTCCAAGTCGTTGCAGCAGCCGAAATATCAGATTTTTGGACAATTTATTGGCTCCGATAGATGAAATTGGCTACTTCACGTTTTCAAATAACAGTGACGTCATCCTACCGAGCGAATCGCTTCCGAATTCCATTTTTATCTTTGATGACGTGGCATGCGACAAGCAAGATACGATGCGAGAATACTTTGCAATGGGGCGCCATTCGAACGTTGACTGTTTCTATCTCTGTCAGACGTATGCAAAGATTCCCAAACATCTTACACGTAACAATGCAAATCTGCTGATTCTGTTTAAGCAGGATGGTACCAACTTGAAACATGTGTACAACGATCACGTAAACACTGACATGTCTTACGAGGATTTCTGCGCTTTGTGTCGCAATTGTTGGCAACAGGAGTACGGTTTCGTGGTGATAGACAAGGATTGCGCGATGTCCAATGTACGTTATAGAAAGGATTTAACGAGTTTGCGGTACCGTGAGGTGGTCAATCGTCATCGACACGTCGGTGGAAAAGCAACGTCTGCGGCACAATGATTGATATCGATAGTCTGGAGATTAAGGATCGCGAGAGAATAGCGAAGGAAATTGCAAAAACCAGTGATTCCATTCGCAAGAAACATCAGGCTTTGAAGACTGGCAAGATGGAGGAAGATATCGCGTTGGAGAGATACTTTAAACCTGTTGTTGAGCCTTTAAAACATATTGTGGAAAATACAACAGCGACAAAGCTGACACGCCATCGCTGACGAGCACGAACGTTGAAGGGAATGAAACATTAACACATAAACCAAAAATCAACCGAAAGGGAACACATCACATAAGCGAAATAGAAAACGATTATACACGTCATCGGAAAATTCGCTCGTAACCTCCACACCAGTTCAATCGAAGCAGAAACAACCGAATGTCATGTCAAACGATTCCCCGGTTCCGCCTACACTAATAAATACATTTCACGATATACAATCGATCACAACCAAATCTGAAGACGTTTACGAAACTTCTGCCGATGAGTCATTTGCAACATCTATTAGGCATGAACTCCAAACATCCGAGGGGCAACAAACATTTCGCAATCATTTCGGTCCGTTGGGGCCAAAATACATGCGTGCCATCCTAAGTGGTGATAGGGATACGATCATGGATCATGTGTATGGAGTATACTTTGACAATAGTGGAACGATGGTTGGGGGCAAGGCTTTCGATATGGACAAGGATGATAATATAATCATAGATGGTGTAAAATATGGAGGAACTCCCGGTCTTTATGAACTTATTTTCAAGAGAATTCGTGACGACGCCATATACACAGATGCTGATAGGCAAGAATACAAAAGTATACTACTGACAACAAATGCTCACAGACGTGGCCATAACGCACAAAATCCTATAATGGGTAACAAGGGATACAAGTATAAACATGTAATTGCGCCGCTACTACCCCGTGTATCGGTCAGTAAGGCAGGGAAAGGCCTGCCGGTTCCGCATGTCATGACGGTAAATGATAACAAGATCGATTACGTGCACTGGGACGATTCCAACGAGCTGGTGGATCAACTCCGTTTGTTGGAAGCGTCGCGTCAGGCGGGTAACAACTCGCATGGCCATGAAATTCTATCGATTATCGAGGAACTCCGCGAGGTAGGCCTCATTATAAATTAAACCGCGCACCGATGATGTGCACTGTATGCGTTGAGATGCCGATCAATAAATTTGGAGTATCGCTCGAAAAAGCGGAGCAGCTGGAATGGACTATTACAAATGGAGCGGTTTGCTTCGAAATTATATGCGAGACAATGCTCTTTGCGTGGCAGGTGCCGACTTTGATGCAAAATCACGCAAGATACGACGCGTAGCTCAGCCGACAGCTGACAGCGATGACGTTAATAAACTATATGTGGAAATGAGCTTTAAACTTTTGAGAGAGCAGCATGAAGAATTGGAGAGGAAGCTGGTCATGTTTCAGAGAGATATGTTGACGTTGCAAAACAGCGTTCAAGAGATGTCACGCGCATTGAATCCGCAACGACAATGCGAAGGAAAATCATGCGAGACGGTTGAACTTGATCAGAATTTCCTCGAGCCGATGGGGAGCACATAATCTATGTACACGATAATTATCGCATCATTCGTGTCAAAGACATCTCTGCGATCAAACATGCAACCAATATCGAAATCCGAGAGTAATGAAAGCCATAGTCTCAAGAAGCGACAACTTGTTGAGGAATTGCATGCTCCAGCTCGAAGACATTTCCCGCAGAGACACGTCATAGTGCATGGATACGATGATCTGTGGCAAGCTGACGTTGTAGAAATGCGTCCATACTCGCGATTCAACCGAGGTCATCACTATATACTCACGGTCATCGATGTGCTGAGCAAGTATGCATGGGCGGTACCGCTCAAGACTAAAGGTGGTGCTGAGGTGACTAAAGCGTTTGCAAAGATATTTAGAGATCGACATGCGAAAAATTTGCAAACCGATCAAGGAAAAGAATTGTACAACGTTGATGTGCAGAAACTCATGACAAAGCATGGCATTAATCATTATTCGACGTATTCGGTGATGAAGGCCTCCGTCGTAGAACGTTTCAATCGAACATTGAAGAACATGTATGTGGAAACTGTTTACGCTCAATGGAACCTATAAATGGGCTGATGCACTACCGCGTCTACATGCAGAGTATAACGCACGAAAACATAGAACCATCGGAATGCGTCCTTGCGATGTTACCCCTGCGATCGCCGATAAGCTGCTAGCTACAGTATACAGCAACATAAAGATCGCTGCTCCAGCGAGATTCAAATTGGGCGAGTTTGTGCGCGTGAGCAAATTTAAAACCATCTTCGATAAAGGCTATACACCGAATTGGACAACGGAGGTGTTTAAAATAGCCAAAGTACAGGCAACTAATCCCGCGACGTATCTGCTCCTCGATTCCTTTGGAAAACCTGTTGCCGGAGGATTCTACGAACATGAGCTGCAACGCGTCACAGATCCTGATGTGCATCTAGTGGAAAAAGTGTTGCGTAGAAAGGGGGATAAGGTGTATGTCAAGTGGTTGGGCTTTGATCAATCACACAATTCTTGGATAAATAAAAATAATGTATTGTAAAATAATACATGGTTCAATAAAATACAATGATGCATATACATATACATGAGTGGCGACTTTTATTTTACACATTAATCCCACTATTTATATGAATGAGTTAATAAATACTAATTTCTATACATTTGCGGACAATTTGTAAACAATTTTATATTATACAATAAATTCCACTATTTATAATAAATACAATAATAATAATTTCTATTTTACAACGGTATATTATAATGTCCCCAGGGCAGAGTGTCTGTCGAATCGGGTACGATATATCGCTTGTCGTCATACGGACTTAGAGCGATTTTGGATTCCGAAATGGTGTACACTTTGTGCAATTTAGACCGTATGCATGATTGTCTGCGAACCATTTCGATCTCTTTGCGCAAACACTGCGCGTAGTCGACGAAAGTTATCGTTCTGGCTATGACGTTGGTCTTGACGCCTTTCGCCTTCTTCGTATCTTTTTTGCCGTCTACGCGAAGTGCATACATTTTCGCTCTAAGACCTACGAATTCAGTCATTATCGCACCGTTATTTTCATCCTTCATCAGCCCCAGAACCTTTTTATTTACGCGTGGCATATTATATGGATTGTCGGTAGGATAATCGCTTGTGTCGAATCTATCGATATTGTGCTTCATAGACTCGTAGATATCGTCGCACCGAATGTGATAAATAAGACTGTCAGTGTCGGTGTATAAAATTTTACAATTTTGCCCGTGTTTAGGAGACATGTACTCGTGGTGAAATTCATACAAACAAAGTTTTGATATGTCCAGAATGCACATACCCACGTATATCGATTTGTTGAATTTCACCTCGAGTTTTCGCAATTCAACAGCTACTAAATTTTCCGAAAAAACACTTCTGCTGTGGAAATTCCGTTTCGCGATCATTGCCTCCGCGCCATATCGCCCTTCCCAATGTGTCACAAGTTTTACATCCACATGGTTTCGTACATTTTCCATAGTTTTACCGAATACTGCGTTGTTCATCAATTTGTACAAATTCTTTTCAAAGTCGTTTGTCGCGCTTGTTCTAAATCGTGTGTTGAGTTCGGTGTAATCGCGGAGCCAGGGAGATTGAGCGAATTGAAGCACGCGGTGTATCTTTGTAATACGAAGACCGTGACGCGTGCACTGCTGCAGGTTGCGATAATGGATTATGTAACGCTGCTTATCGTATACCGTCGCGAGTAACTTGTCCTGCCTGCTGCCAGGTGGTTTGGCACGCATCGGACAGAACGGCAGATCTGCATGAGCATCGTGCAGACGTTGCGGATATTCCAGATCTACCTCGAGAATGTATCCCGTGGGCGAATCGACACCGATTGAAGATACGTCAAAATTTACAACATCTTCGACCCATTGAAATTTAGCGTATGGTAGAGGCTGACACATTGCCCATCCATACAAATTGTTCACGTCAAAGTACATCAAGTACGATGACTCTTCCGATGCGTCGTAATATGACATGTACTTGTTATTGGCATGTGCGTATCTTCCGGAACATTGACTTAAGCCCCGGCGTATACCGCGTTCGATAAACATGACCATATCGATGTCTGTGAGCAATTCGAATGTAATTTTAGTATGTTTTAGCATTGCATCCCATGTGAAACCAGGTAGAGTATAGTAATGCGCTGAATCTAATCCGTAGCTCTTGATACAACTTTCGCGAAAATTTTCAAAAATATCTGCCAATAACAAGACATCAGTTTTCAAATACAAATCGCTGTATTCGCCCAAGGTTCTAATCTCGAAACGCTGCCAGACTGTCTCGGCGTGTGCGTAATCGGTCTCTGATGCAGTCTCGCCCGTTATCGAACTGTAGAATGACTCGCGCGGTGGTAAGCATGGATCCTGCAGCTTGTTCGCGCAATCAAGGTATTCATATGGAAAGACACCCTTTCGCGCCAATAAATTGAAATCTTCAGTGGATAATGTTCCAAATTGGGATCGCAAAATTTTTAATTGATCTGTGTTAAGAAAAGATGCTAGTTTGTCGAGACTGGTATTTAGAAATTTGTATGAATCGATGAATCGTAATTTAATATAATTTTGCGAGTCGGAATCATCCGTATCTTCAACATGTTTTGTGAAAGAAATATATTTTTCTTTAGTTATAGGTAATACATCAATGTGACCTTCGAAAGCGGTAGCTATTTCCTCGATAATGAAATGGGAATCACTCCGAATGTGCTGGGTCTCTGAACCGTCCGGACAGATGGCAATAATCGCGAACTCGTACATATGCTAGCCTTGAATGGTTCTTCGCAAATATGACAATGTGCTGCATTGCGAAATGTCGTCAACTGTTCGGGAGTTAAATCCAGCATGGCAACATTACTGGTAAGAATAGGTTTGGCAAAGTTTGCAAAATTTTTAAGTTCGTCGACGAACCATGAAACACAATCTGTGTCGCGGCGACATCGATACATCGATGCTTGCGCTCGTTTGGTTGCGAGAGAGCGTCGCCTGGGTGTCAGGCGACGCGGGCGGCCCCCTCGGCGTGGCGCATGACCCAGGCTGGGAGGGGGGTCCTGATAGAGCCCCTCCCGCCAGGCGGCGCAGGGTCGGACCGGACGGGGTGGCAGAGCCTCCTGTTCGGGTCCGGCGCACGGAGCGGCGCCCTCGGTGGCCTGGTGCGGCCGTTAGCTGCCGGTCTCCGAGGGGTGGAAACGGGGTCGCGGCGGTTGCGAGTTGGGGCTCGCAGCCGCCTCTAAAACGCGGCCCCGGGACGGATGGCGGCAGGACGATGTGGCCTCGTCCTGCCGCTATGAGACAGGGCGATTACCGGGGGGACCGTGTGTCCCCCCGGGGGTGGGCGCAAAGCGCGGGCACGGAGAGGATACCGGAAGTATATTTCGAGCGATTCCCGGTATCCTCCCAAATCGTGCGGAAGGGTCACCGTGGGGTTTTTAGTGGGTAGGTCCAGCGCCCGTTGTAATGGGCGCGGGAAATCCCACACACCCCTCCCGCCTCTCCCCAAAGAGGTGGGAGGGAGTCTTTCGAAGATTTTCCCCACGAAAGAAAAAAAAAAAAAAAAAAAAAAAAAAACAATATATTCTTCTATTGTAACAATATATTCTCATTTAAAACATATTTTATTTCTCCAATTTTATTTACCCGTCTTCCACATTCTCTCCTGTCATAAATCTAAGGCTGGAACGTCGATTTAATTTATATTTTATATTTTATATTTTAATCCGTTGGACGCAGCGTGTCGCGAACACGATATTGCATATTCGCGTAGCAACGACTTCGGCGAAAGGCACGCAGCAGATAATGTACTCGCTGACAAAGCGTGAAAACGCATCGTTGCGCGAGACTCGACTCGACTCTGGATGAAAGAGGAGCTGCAATTTTTCGAGTAAATTTTCGCATTTAGTATACAGTATGAAACTTTTTATTTCTTGTGTATCGTAATGATATTAACCATTTTCTATAACGCGTTTTGCAAGAGGTTGACCAAACCTAACCACAGTGAACTATAAAAATCTGAATTTATACGAGTACTAGAATAATAAATAGAAAGAATAGATTTACGAGCCGAATGATGTGTTGTTTTTTTTTTTCGCTAGCTGTAAATATTTTCTTAGGAGAACATTATGTAATTCTTTTTTTTTTTTAGATCTCATCAAACGTACCGAGAACGCCGAAAAGACAATAAAAAAATGCCTGTGGGTGTTGAAAAAAATTTTCGGGGGTCATCCCCTCCCTCGGTTCGGTATGAAAAGATTTCGGGGATCATTCCCCCCTCTTAAAAAATTTCCGACGGCGGGCCAGGTCTGGAGAGGTCTCCGCGGCGGCTCGGCCTGGACTAATCTGACATCCCCACTCCGCGGCTCGTGTGCGCGCAACCACTCTTCCACTCCCCACAGGCCCCGCGCCTAAAGTTCTCCGCGCCGCACTCCCCCGCGCGCCCTCACTTCCCCTCGCCGCACGCTCCCCTCATTGCCACATGGGTTAGAATCCCCATAGCTATACTACTCATATATCATATCTACCACAGTTATTTTACCTCATCTTATTCTAACTACATATTTAGATGGTACTTGTTAGGGGGAGTAGGTTTGAAAAAACCTCGCCTAACGGTGGTCCGGATCTCGAGGGAAGGAACGTCGGGGAAAAGAATACAAGTGGGTTTTAATTTTCACGTAGCCGATGAATACGACTACGTCGTTTATTAAATCGTCTTACGTGAGACAAAAAACCCGTCTGCCGGTCTAGACGCGTTACCGGCTGTCTAGCTTCGATGATCTGTAACAGAAAGAGACAAGAATAGGCGTTAAATACCTGACAACGTGACTCACGTCGGATGTCTTTCTCTTTCGCGCTCGCGCCTGGTTTGTGCTTGTCGCACCCAGGAGCGGGAATCTCAGTCGCCGCGATACGCGGCTATATTAGTGGACTGTATGTGTGAGAGCGTTCCCTTTAAATCGGGAATCGCTCGCTTATTGTTTCTTTATGCAAGATTCTAATTCCGCTATCTTTCAAGCCTGCAACTCTTGGTTGTCGTAGGAGGGCGATCAGAGGGAGGTTGTAAGGTTCCAACCGTCGCCCTTATCCTCGGCCCTTCACCGTCTGGTTATGTGCGTACGGGCACGTTGCGGTACCGGTTTGACAACGGCGCCCTTGGGCGACTTACAGTTGCTCCGGATACCACGTTCTGTTTAGAATCGACGTCCTACGCACTGCGGCCGTACCAGGCGAGCGATTTTGGGACGTGATCTGATAATTTTGCCGTAAGCTGGGAGATCCTAGATGTCCCGCGTTTCGGCTAGAAGACGGCGAATCCACTCAAAGGGTATTTTATTTCTACCCTTGGTCTGTGGGTTCGTAACCGTTCGAAAAACCAGGAAGGATCGAGTTTATGACTCGATCCGTGGGGGGAGACGGTGGGTCCACCCAAGGGATTTTCAGTAAGCCCTGGCCTGTGGAGCCGTCTGGCCCTTGGAAGCTCGAATAACTCGACGCTTTAATTTTATGTTTATGTTGTGTCGCACTGAGCTAGATCGTTGATCTAGGAACTCGCGACAAAGCAGGCTAATTTTTGGAGAAGCTTCTCAACGAAGGGTCGAATAACTCGACCGATTCGGAGATTTTTTTAAAACTTCTCGATAACGTGCTCGCTTATCGATATGCTCCGTTCAGTGGCTCGATAGCAAGTGACGGACGAACATGAGCTGCCAAAAGTGTGCGCGTGAGATAGTGAATCCTTCGTCGCGTGGCGCTGCGTGGCGTCTCTCGTCCGTCTTTGTTTAATTTCTAATTGTCGTACCTTTTCTATGCCTGGGCGTTGAACTTGGCTTGTTCGAACTCAAACGTTACTTTATCGTTCGCGTGACTTTACAGAAAACCTCGAGAACCGTGTTTTTCTGTCCTCTAATGTTTCGAATAGCGGACGCGTCGACCTAGAATCTTCCTGGTCGGTCGCGTAACCGAAAACAAACCGGGTAACGAATTATTTCGGATTTCAATTAACTATCGCATTTTAATCGATATTTAAACAGTACTATATACCTAGGTTAGATTGTCGTACACTATTTTACCGGTTTTTTACTACGCCTACATGGTGCTATCCTGATTAATATTTCCTAACACCTTGTACTTCCAATCTTACCTTACTTCTATTTCTACTCTACTTCAATTTTTTCCATTTTATACACTACATGCTATCTCATCTGTTTAAAATCCTTTTTCACTTAAATTTTATTTTGCTATTAGTTTTTATCTTACCCTTGGTTACTCTATCCCACTATTTGCTTGCTATCTGCCTCCTTCTTACTTGTTAAATTAAATTAAATTAAGAATTAAATTGAATCATACCATACTATACTGGCATGACATTCATCTGTATAAATCATTCTGAGTAATATACTAAATACTTCGTACCCCCTTTCGTACCTTATTTCTACTATCCCAACTTCCATTTTGTACACTACATGTTATACCATCTGTTTAAAATCTTTCATTTAATTCAAATTTCTTTTGCTCCTAGCTCTTATTCTACCCTTGGTTACTCTACCTCACTATTTCCTATCTATCTGTTTTTTCTCTTCATTTGTTAAATTACACCATACTCTACTTATACGACATTTACCTATATTACCTACTTACTTATATTATTTATTTATTTTATTTATTCACTTCGGTATTTAGCATTCCATCCTCACTTCTACTTGGACATTTATTACAGGTATTATATAACTCACCCATTATCCAGATATACATATGGTATGGTAACACAGAGTACAAATACAAATACAATATGTATATGATGCCACCACTACGCCATAGTTTTCACGTATCCTAGGGGTTTCTATGACCCCACGAGTCCTTATCACTCCTTATAACATTTATTTCTCGGTGCACTTCCTGCTTTACTTAACTTCACTATTTCAAGTACAAAATTAGGTTAAATTCGCCTTTATTCATTCCATTCCATATTGAATTGCACTTTTCACCTATCTCTGTTACGCTTTAACTTCACTTACTTGCTAAACGTACATAAATACAAATACATTATCATACATTTCATACATGCTTCAGAACGTACATACATACATACTTAGGTTTTTACTTTTTACTTTAGTCAGTGAGGGCATCTTACACCCTCGCAGGGACCTCACGTTTTACCTGGTGCTTTAAGTCATCCATTTATTCTTTTAATTACTCATTCTATTTACATTTTATACATTTTATTTATTTGTTCTTACATATATATACATATAATCATAGATACATACATATATTCATAGATATTCTTATCTCATATCTTATTTTATTCTTATTTTACATCTTACATTTTATTTTATTCTATTTCACATCTTATATTTTATTTTATTTTATTTTATTTTATATTTTATATGCTGCTGATAATATAGTACACTATATTATAGTATATTATACTATATTCGCTGGCGACGAGGAAAGTCAGGGTACCTACAGGGCCAAACCATAGGAGGTAAACTGTACCCATAGGTACTTCGAGGGGGGGGGGGGGGGGTCGCGAGACCCATGACCGGATTCCGTACCGAGTAGGTACGGAAAATCTGAGGTGATGACGCGGGGGTACGAAATATGTACCCCCTAGCATTTGTGTGTGTGTTTTGTCCCAGTATTGATGACGTGGCCTCTGGCCAAGATGCGGCTTGCGAGCCGAGGGGTGCTACCCCTATTTCAGCGGGCCCTTCGGGGATTATTACAGTTGCGGGAACGCATGCACCCGCAACTTTTGGGATGGTGGTGGTACGGGGGGGGGGGGTGGTGCCCTCCCCTTCTGATGACGATGTCCCTCGGGACAGATGGGGTTTTTTGGCGGCTCAGCCGCCATAGGAGGAAACCCCGTAGAGGTCACCAGCTGGGTGGCCTCTCCGGGGAGGGGGGTTTTAGCTGCCGCCGCGCAACACCGGGCAGCCACTGCCCCGGGAGCGAAGTAATGTGGTAAACAATGCCCGGGGACAGTGCGGTGGAGGGGTTTTAGTCGGTAAGAGTCCGACACTACCCCGGGGTGTCTTATGTAATATTTCCCCTCCGCCTTAAAAAAAAAAAAAAAAAAAAAAAAAAAAAAGGTCTGGGTTAGGACTGGATTAGGACTGGGCTAGGACTGGTTAGTTCTGATAGCATCCCGGAGGTCGGAGCGATAGCTTCCGCGGACCAAACACCGGTATGGATGTGTTGCGCGTGTGAATGTGTGTGTGTGTGGACTGGGGCATGGGGTATTTGCCGCGGGTTAAACCTAAGGCCGCAGGTTGGCCTGTTGGCTGCGGGTGTGTCCTGCGGACAACATGGCCCCGCGGCCGGCGGCTTAGTCCCATGTCACGGGGCCGCGGGCGCTGGTGACCAGGCGCCTGCGGTTGAGTGGAAATGCGGTGGGAGGAGTGCCTCTCACCGGGAAGGGCCTGAAAAGGCACGGCGCGGCGAGGGACTCTGTGATGTCTCACTAGAGTTCCCGGTTCCTCGCCAAGCGCCTGAAGATGGTCACCGTGGGGTTTTACCCGGTAAGAGTCCGGCACTACCCGCCGGCCGCCCATCGGGTGGGCCCGCGGTTGTCCATGAGGATTTCCCCACGTACAAAAAAAAAAAAAAAAGAAGGTCTGGTTAGTTCTAGGGCTCAGGACATGCTCGTTCTCACCCTGCGGGCCCATCGCCGCAGAGCCGTACATGATTCCCGATCAGCCCAATTGGATCGGGAGCCTGTGCGGTTTGGTGGCGATGGTCTGGGCGTGGCCGCCAGACTCCCCTCCAGTTACCATCCTGCATCGTGGGAGGGGGTTTGTGGCGGTCCAATGGGGGACCATCGCGGTTGTGGGCTGCTACGTGTCGCCCAACTGCGACGTCGCCGCATATGCGGCATACCTGAACGGGTTGGGTGATTGCATCAGGAGATGCCTACCCCGTCCGGTATTGGTCCTGGGGGACTTCAATGCTCATGCAGCTGCATGAGGCAGCCCCAGGACTAACCGCCGTGGCGAGGCGTTACTGGGTTGGGCGGCCGAGCACGACCTCCGCCTGATAAATCAGGGCTACGAAGCCACGTTCGTGGGGCCGCAGGGAACGTCCATCATCGATTTGACGTGGGCAACCCCTGCGGCCCTGCGACTTGTGTCGGGGTGGCGAGTGGTCGCAGAGGTGGCCACACTTAGTGACCACCTCTATATCACCATGTCGGTGTTGGCCACTCCGGCGCGAAGGCAGCCCCTGGGTCGGAGGCGTGTGGTGGATGCTGCAGCCCCCCGCGATGGTCCCTAAAGAGGATGGATTGGGTGATGGCGGAGGCAGCCGCGATGGCAGCAACCTGGTCCGAACCAGAGGATGGACCCGTCGACGACGTTGAGAGAGAGGCCGAGTGGTTCCGGGGCAAATGCAGGGAGGTGTGTGATGCCTAAATGCCCCGGGTCAGGCCTCCCGGATGGACGGGCGCTGCGTATTGGTGGTCGCCGCATATCGAGCAGTGCAACGCACGGTGTGCGCGCGCCCGCCGAAGATATACACGCGCCCGGAGATCACGTCGTCGACGCCCGACCGCGGAACAGATAGCGCGTATTTATGAGGAGACGGCTGCTGCACTTGGCCGCCTTCTCCCGAACGTTGCGGGGCCCGATGTGGGGGTTCGTCGCCTCTATGTGGAGGTGGTGCGCTCAATTGCCCTCTACGGGGCCCCAGTTTGGACCCTGGACCTGGATGCCAGCCGGCGCAGCACGGAGATGCTGCGCCGCGTCAACCGCCGGTTGGCCATCCGGGTGATTAGAGGGTATCGCACCATCTCCCACGAGGCGGCTACTACACTGGCGTGTCTCCCGCCCCTGGAGCTCCTAGCTTGGAGAAACCGGCAAGTTTACAGGTACTCCAGGGAGCTCCAGGAGTGCCAGGAGTGGCAAGAGTGGCAGGACAAACTAGGTAGGCTGTCCTACAGGATGACACAGGTACCCACCGGGCATGGTTGCTTTGGTGAGTACCTGTGTCGAATCGGGAAGGAGGCGACGGCGGTGTGCCACCATTGTGGTGGACCCCAGGACACGGCGCAGCACACGCTGGCAGTCTGCCCAGCGTGGGCAGATGAGCGCCGTGTCCTGGAACAGGAAGTTGGGAGGAATATCTCGCTGGCCACCATAGTGGGAAAGATGGTGGCGAGCGACAAAACCTGGCAAGTGGTGGCGTCCTTCTGTGAGGTAGTCATGTCACAGAAGGAGGCTGCTGAGCGGGGGCGCGAGCGGTCCGCGCATCCCGCTCGGAGAGGGAGGGCTCGGATGGGGGCCAGGGCGAGGCATTCTTCGCCTCCTGGCCCCCTCCAACGGCCTTGAGGTCCGGACGGGCCTCCAGAATTGGGGCGGCCCGTTTGCATTCTCCGACCACTATGTCGGTGGCCTGGGGGTTGACGGGCCGTCCCCGGGGGCTGCAGGTGCTCGGTGCGTGGGGCCCTAGCATCGAAGGCAGCCCCGGGGCCGCGGGCATCGGGTGACCTGGCGTCCGCGGCGGAGAAATCAGGGGGGGAATGGACATGTTGTCCTTCCTCCCGGGATGAGCCTCGACAGGCAAGGCGCGGCGGGGGACTCTGTGATGTCTCACTAGAGTTCCCGGTCCCCCGCCGCAGAGCCGGCGGACGGTCACCGTGGGGTTTTAGCCGGAAGGAGTCCGGCACTACCCCGAGGCCCCCCCCCCTACTTAGGGCCTCGGGGTGTCCATGAGGATTTCCTCACCTACAAAAAAAAGTCTGGTTAGTTCTGGGTTAGGTCTGGTTAGGACTGGGTTAGGTGTCTCTACGGGTGGGCGGAGCCCAAGTCGGGGTGGGGCGCCGGATGAAGTATCTCGGCCTCACCCTGGACAGCTACTGGCGTTTCCGGCATCATTTGGAAGGGTTGGGCCCCCGTATTGAGAGGGCAGCGGCCGCGGTAGGCCGCATAATGCCCAATCTCGGGGGGCCCAACATGGCGGCACGGCGGCTGTATTTGGGAGTCGTTCGGTCCATGGCGCTTTATGGAGCGCCAATATGGGCCGGCGGCTTGATGGCGAATCGGCGGGGCACGTCCGTGCTCCGCCGGTTGCAGAGGTTGGTCGCAATCAGGGTCGTGCGAGGATACCGCACGATCTCCTACACAGCCGCCACCTTGCTGGTGGGTTCCGCGACGTTTCACCTGCTGGCGAAAATGGACGCAGAGGTATATCAAAGCCTCTGCGCCCTTCGCCAGCGGGGCGTGGACCCGTACGGTGAGGAAGCCGCCACGGCCCGAAGCCAGGCGCGGCGACGCGTCTACAGTCGATGGCTGGTCTGGTTATCCAAGCCAGACCAGCGGGACGATCGCGTCGCCGCGGCGGTCCGTCCAGTGTTTTCTGCCTGGGTGGACCGCAGCTGGGGTACGCCCACCTACCGCCTGACACAGGTACTGACCGGGCACGGATGCTTCGGTCGGTACCTGCATCGAATAGGGAGGGAGGCGACGGCTGCGTGCCGTCATTGCGAGGGAAGGGAGGACACCGCGTAGCACACGCTGGAGTTTTGTTCCGCCTGGGCTGCGCAGCGCGGTGTCCTCGTCGATGTGTTTGGGGCGGACCTCTCGCTGCCGGCCGTCATTCGTGCGATGGTCGGCAGAGAGGAGGCGTGGGCGGCCATGGCCTTGTTTTGTGAACAGGTCATGGCTGCGAAGGAGGACGCCGAAAGAGCGCGTGAGGAGGTGGGGGGCAGGCGGCGTCGCCGCCATTAAGCCCCCCCGCTGCTCCCCGTGGCAGGGGGAGCGCGAAGGGGTCGGCGATGTGGTTTGCGGTGTGGGGTGAGGGGCATTGTTCCCTCATTCCCATCTTGCGGGCGCGGCAGTGTTAGCCGGCCTCGCAGCCGCGGCCGCGATCGGGTGGGGGCCCGGTCGCGGCTAGTAGCAACGGCACTAGTGGGGGCGACGTCGCGGGTGACCGCGTGGAGTCGCCGGGGGGCAATCAGTTAATTGCCCCCCATTGGGGGAGGAGGATTATATCTCCTCCCCGGGAAGGGCCTGTAATAGGCAGTTGTGCCAACGGGGGTAGTCGCGGTGGTATCGCTAGTTTGGTTCCCGTGACTACCCCCAGATAAAGGGCGCAGGCGGTCACCGTGGGGTTTTAGCCGGTAAGAGTCCTGCTTCTGGGGAACCCTCACTCCGGAGCTTCGACCCGGGGTGGGAGGCAGCACTCGAGGGTTTTGAGCCTGTTGAGCCCGGGGAGGTCGTGGAGGCCTGTTCGAGGCAGCGCCGCGTCGTGGCTATGCGGCGCGTAGCCGCCCGGACCTAGCAGGGCGATGCGTCGCTACGCGACTTTGCGCCTGCGCGACGGAGCCCAGCCGTGGCCGTCGATGCTGCAGATCGTTACGAATCATTCGTGAGCCGTCGGCGATCAGGAGCAGATCATGTGACGATCTCTCCCATTTTTCGTACGAAGCTCCGAGGAGAATGAGACGATCTCTCTCCTCGTAATCGAATCAAGTTTGCGGACATTCATTTATTCAGGAAAATCTCGTCATAGCGACTTGAGATTTTCTCGAATAAAAGGACAATCTGCCTGTTGTTGAAGCGATCGCTGTGCACGCCGCGCGTGACACGATCGTAGACGCAGGATTGTGATTGAACGTTGCAGTTCGTTGCCGCGACTGCGACGTTAGGGATTCGGTGTTAATCACTTTGAGTCTCTTCCTATTGAATACGGTTTGAGCCACTGTAACGGAGATACCGACATACTGGTTATCGCCTGGTGGTGGTTCGCCGTTCGAAGGGATCGAGGAACCCACTCGAATCGCCCGTCTGGTGTACCACATAGGGTGCACCGACCGGTGGAATTGTGGTTACATCGACCCGTGTGAGCTATACGGCGTAGGAGCAACCGGAAGTTGGATACCCAGATATTGGTATCACTTCGCGGTACTCACCGTGCACCAGGCTTTAGAGAACCCGCTCCAGTGAACCAGTCGTGAGGTGACTAGGTAGAGCACAAGCGACCACTGGAGCAAAGGGGTTCGAAGTACCGGCCGTCCACCGCTACACCCACTACCAGATGTGAGTCGACCACACTGGGCTGTGACCGTAGGGTGGTTAGGAATTGCAAAGGACGTCGTCCTAATTCGGCGAGCCGCAGGCCAGTTCCTCGTGAAGGGAACCGCCGACGAGGGACCACGGCGGGTCTCCGGGCGATTCCTTCAAGGAAAGGAATCGCTGTCGAGGCAGCTGCGTGGGTAGGCCGCAGGCCGTTCCTGAGGAGCCGCCGACGAGGTACCCGTACCTGGACGAGACGTCCTCTTGCGTGGGTGGCGTTCAAACGTCACCCGCACGGTGAGCGTGCTCGCGGGATATTGCCATTTGGAGCCTTACAACCTCCATTTGGTTTCCCGTCCGTGGCATTGCGAAGCGAACCCGGTAGATCAGAGGAAAACCTCGTCTACCCGGTTGTGCGCGTCGGTGATATCGTAAAAAACGACTATCACCGACCAAAGCAAAATAATACAGTCCACTAGCTATTGCGCTGAATTGCCAGTTAGCACTCCCCTCCAAGTACACCAGACTGTCGCTGGAGCGCCAGACAATCAGCTGACGAGCGCGTAATCGGTGACTTGTCCGCAAAATAATTATACTTCTCGTATAATTTTTGTTACAGAAGACCATAGAAAGGAAAAGGATGGCTGGGAGGGGGGTCCTGATAGGAGCCCCCTCCCGCCAGGCGGCGTAGGGTCGGACCGGATGGGGTGGCAGTGCCTCCTGTCCGGGTCCGGCGCACGGAGCGGCACCCTCGGTGGCCTGGTGCGGCCATGAGCTGCCGGCCTCCGAGGGGTAGAAACGGGGTCGCGGCGGTTGCGAGTTGGGGCTCGCAGCCGCCACTAGACGCGGCCCCGGGACGGATGGCGGCAGGACGATGTGGCCTCGTCCTGCCCTATGAGACAGGGCGATTACCGGGAGGACCGTTTGTCCCCCCGAGGGTGCGCGCAAAGCGCGGGCACGGGGAGGATACCGGAAGTATGCTTCGAGCGATTCCCGGTATCCTCCCAAATCGTGCGGAAGGGTCACCGTGGGGTTTTTAGTGGGTAGGTCCCGCGCCCGTTATAATGGGCGCGGGGAATCCCACACACCCCTCCCGCCTCTCCGCAAAGAGGTGGGAGGGAGTCTTTCGAAGATTTTCCCCACGACAAAAAAAAAAAAAAAAAAAATAGAAAGGAAAAGGAAGGAGGAGACGCGGCCGAAAGGAGAGCCGTCGTCTCATTCATTTTCTTTTAGTTTAAGGTTTCTATAAAATAATAGTTTCGGTTTATCTATTTTTGTAATAAAAAAGTTATTTGAAAACTTGTAACAATTTCTCTTCTCTGTTTAAAGATTGCATAATGCCGAGCGATTATCCTCGGCCGCAATTACCGTTAATCCTGTTAACGTACAATAACCAAGAGATTATCTCTAATTGGATTTGTATAGCGAACGGTGATTGAAAAACGTGTGTATTATTAGTTTTTCTGGCATCGGTAACGGCTCATTACCTTTCGATTCGAGTGTGCTAACGGTGTTAGTGACGTCAGTACCGTGAGAGAGTAGTGCGCCAATAATGTGACAAGGAGAGACGGCCGAAATTCAGACAGCGCCACGGAACGACCAGTTACAGTACGGCGGCGACGTCTTCGGCTGTCAATCCGATCATTCTTACGGCGACTTCTGAACGAGACGCATCGGCTCCCGATCATATTCGATCAGAAGTTAATCGCGTTTTAAGAGGGAAACTCCTCTTGCGAGAAAGCCGAAAAGACTGCTATTTAAAAGGGTGTTGCGAGCCTTGCTCGAAAAGGTCGGATAATTTATTCCCTACTTGCTTGGAAAACTCTATTCGCATCCCGATTCGTTGCAAGTTCACCTGAATCTCGTTCGAGAAAATCTCGATCGAGTTTAATTAATTTAAATTTACTGCAGATTTTGGAGGGCTCGAGAATACACCAATAGGGTGTTCGACCCCTCCTGTGCGGAATTTAAAGGTCGATTCCAACGTATAAACGTTGAATCATATAGAAGTCGGCGGTTACCGTCCATACTTCTGTGTGATTGCCCTTCGGCATAGGAGACACCAAAAGGAGGCACCTACGTGGTGTACCTCCTGGTGGGCTCACCGTAGTCAGGTCGGCGTCCATTTCGGACGTGTGATTTTCGGTCTTCGCCTCCTTATTTCTACAGATCCCGCCGGTGTAACGTTTAGAGGAGCACCAGTGCGGAGAAGTAACGGAGTCGTGGGTCAGGCCCCCGCGCAGTTCAAAATACTGCAACGTATCACGTCGAGTAGTGCATTCGTGCAGTGAACAACGTGTTGTCGGGCTTCGCAGTGTAAGTCTCGGCCAAATAAGTTATCTGTTGGAACGTGTTAAGAGAAGCCGCAGATTGCCGGTCGTGCAGTGCACTGCAGTGCGACTCGACGCACAGACTCAGTGTGCATACTCACGGGAACAGTGCATTAGGAGCCTTACAACCTCCTCTTGCATCCCCGTCCACTGGGCAATCGACCACTGAATCGGCGAAGAAAAGAAGTTTAATTCTTTTCCTAGCCAAAATACAGTCCACTGTTATATTTCGTAATTTACGACAAGTTTACATTTCTCCGCTCCGGTACGTTCGAATTACGAAGCCAGGAGCGCGAGCAAACGAGCGCGACGAAGATACGTATACCGTGTACGTGTGTCTAACACATAGTCGTGTTTTTCTGTTCATAGGAATCTTGGCCTACCTCAAGCCTGCGAGTTCGGCGACCTAGCCTCGCGGAACGGCCAGACACGAGGCCGAATATTAATTCATTCTTATGGTTCCGTTTGGTTATCTTTATTATAATTGGTCATTGGTTTTCTCCTTTTGTTTTCGCTTTATTTTTGTAATAAACGGTCGGTCTTAAAGGCCGACGAAAAGAAAACCATTTGTGTCCGATTCACTTCCCCGATAATTCTCCCACACCTCTATCCGGACTCATACGTTAAATGTGTATATCCAAGCTTTTTAACATAAGTCCGTCGTCCGGAACCACACAGTTAGAGCCCCTGAGTGCTCTAACGTATTGACTTATTTTATTTTATTAATCAGACATTTGACATCTATATTTATATATACATACGTTTATGTGGACTTAGCTATTTATAGTTATGGTTATATATTCAGATGTAAATCTATGTCGGTACTATATATACCTGACAGACGTGCTAAACTGCCCATTTATCAGTTTTTAGTTTTTACTTGGTTGCATATCAACTAGCATTTGATTACCTACCTACGCATCCACTAAACGATTTATTTATTTACACCTTCATACATTTACTGGCCCTATACGCGCATACATGGCAACTTTATTTATTTTGCTGTATCGACTTTTCACCTTATCCACTTTTATTTTATTTTATTTTATTCTTTTCATTCCCATTTCATTCATTTTGTTAGGGGGAGTAGGTTTGAAAAAACCTCGCCTAACGGTGGTCCGGATCGTGAGTAAAGGAACGTCGTGAAAAGAGTACAGATTTTCTAATTTAATTTTCGCTTAGTCGAATTACTCGACTAAGCCTTTTATTTTGAAACGTTTGTAAATCAAAATTATGTAAGGATGGTTTGCCCGGCCAGACGCCGCTGCAATTAATCCTGTTTGGTAAAACTGTAACAGAAAGAGACACGAATAGGCGTTAAATACCTGTGAACGTGAGTCACGCTGTGTGTCTTACTTTCTTCCGCGCTCGTCTGGTCTGTGCTTGTCGCACCCAGGAGCGGGGATCTCAGCCGCCGCGATGCGCAGCTAAGCTAGTGGACTGTATGTGTGAGCGTTCCCGTTAAATCGGGAATCGCTTGCTTATTATTGTCGTGTACGAGATTTCTGCTCGTCTAATTTCACGACTGCAATTTCTGACTGCAATTTATGACTTTGATGTATGACTGTCGCAGGAAAACGTGATCGGAGGGAGGTTGTAAGGCTCCAACCTTTCAGCCGGTTCCCGGCCCTTCACCGCCTTCGTAAGTGCGTACGGCACTGTGTGGTGCAGGCTTGTCAACGGCGCCCTTAGGTCGACTTACGGTTGGGCCTGAGACCACGTTGCTTTGTCGGATGCTCCGTCCTACGCACAGGGACCGTACTCCCTGGAGATTTTTAGACGTGTCCTAGCTTTCGCCGATTGCTCGGGTTTACACAAGTGTCCCGCTTCGACTGGAAGACGGCAAATCCACCCAGGGTATTATTCACCCCTGTATGGTGGGTTCAGAAGCCGTTTCTGACAGTCAATTGGAGGAAGGAGTTCGTACCTCGATCCTCTAGCGCACGATGATTCCACTCAGGGTTTCTTCCCACACCTGGATTATGGAGTCGTGCACTAAGAAAAGTGCGAAGAACCTCGCACCTATAAATTGGGATGAGCTTAGCCCTCTATCCCTGGGGAAACGATTGATTCCACTCAGGGTTTCTTCCCACACCTGTTTATGGCTCGATTCCCCGGAAGCACTCAAATTACTTCGAGCCTATTCTGAATTAAATAAAGTCTGCTTACAGCTCGGTCGTGTACCGACTGGCTCGATACGATAACTCGCAAATAATTCCTTTGCCACTCCGAGGGTGGTCGAGGAACTCGACTCGGGTCGGATAGCTCGAATTATTTGTATATGCGACTGCTGAGCGTGTTCGTATACCGAAGTGATCGTGGCAGTGGTTTGATAGCGAGTGACGAACGAGCACGAGCTGCCAAAAGTGAGCGCGTGAGTGGGGAGTGTCTTTCGTCACGCGGCGCTGTCGCCGTGTCTCTCGTCCGTCTCTGTCTATTATATAGTTTTCGTACCTTCTCTAAACTCGGGCGTTTAAACCGCTTGTTTCAAAATTGAGCGTTAATTAATCGTTCGCGTGACTTTGCAGAAAACCTCGAGAACCGTGTTTACTGTCCTCTATCATTTTGAATAGCGGACGCGTCGACCTAGAATCTTCCTGGTCGGTCGCGTAACCGAAAACAAACCGGGTAACGAATTGTTTCGGATTTGAATTAACTATCGCATTTTAATCGATATTTAACCACATTTTATTTACCTCACCCTCATTTTTATTTTTATTTTTATTTTTATTTTTATTTGGATGTTATTCTCATCTACTGTATTATATTATCCCTTGCACACCTGTCCTGACTGCACGGGTTGGAGGACTTTAAAACCCCAAACTCTGCAACCTTTTGCTTTTGATAAGACACTGGTGCCAAATATGGACACCAGGGCGGCGAAATAGTCGGATAGGGGTGGGGTTTTCTTATCCTCTTATCCTTTATCCTTTCCTGTCTGTCTTACCTACAGCGGGTAGGTGTACCGACGGTGGAAGGTAAGTCCCGACCGATGGATGGGGGTGCACCGTCTGCTGGCGACGGAGACGAGGGCAGCACCGGGGAAGGGTAAGTACCTACAGAGTCTGCGAGGATCGACGGTCGGTACGAGTCATGCGCCCAGGTGGGGCGTCTTCTGACGGTAATCTATCGACCGCCGGTGAGTTACCCCCAGATGGACGGTAAGCGGCCCTGGGGCTTTGCCGTGCAGCGCTTTCCGCTGCCGGTGTGTTACCCGGTGGAGGTACCAGTTATCACAGCTGGGTACCTTATCATAGATTATTGTCGTGCATAGTTTATTTTATTTCATTTTATTTTACTTTGTTTTCATTTTATATTTGTTTAAATATCGCGTTAATTCGATGCATATAAGAATAGTAGAATATTATTCGTCACCCGGTATTGTTTTTCTGCGTATGTAACCGACTCGAGACTGTTCGACTCTCGTGTCCGCTACGCGAAAACAAGACAGGTTATAAAAACTGTCACATACGGATTTCTTCGAAACATCATGCGATCGACGAAATTACGCGTGATTTCGAGCTAACGTTTCGGCGCGTGTATAAAGAGAAGGTACGACAATAATAAGTTGGACAAAGACGAATTCAAATTCGTCTACAGCGCCGCTAGTCGGAGATTCTCCCCTCCGAATTTGACTAACCGTGCTGGATCGTCACTTTGAATCTGGAATCGGTAGCGAGCACATGGGCATACGAACCCGCTCCCCCTTGAATTCCAAAACGGCCGACTAGTTCTGAGCTACTCGAACTATCGGAGAAATTACCAACGTGGTACGGAAGTTTAACACGAAAAAACGGATTGGCAATCCATCCGGTAACGTCTTAACTTCCACACACGTTATTTAATTTCAATTAAAATTAGAGTCGGAAGCGCGAGGAAGGTTTCGACGAAAACGGATAGGGAAACCATCCGGTACCGTCAATACTTCCATAATCGCTTACCTATTAATAAGATCAGATCGGAACACGACCTGATTAATTGATTAATTGACTGTAAAATCTCGCAGGTTATAATCCGAGATTTCGATTTCAGCAGTGGGTACGATTCACCTCAGCCTGAATACAGACTCGTATCCCTGTAATCAGAGATCGTATCCGAGGTATTCAGCAGTGGCTACGACCCACCTTGGTCTGAAAAATCAAAAAGTAAAAGAAAACACGTATCGCTGCAATCAGAGGTCGTGTTTAAGGTATCGAGGTTGATTCTCGTACCTCTCTTGAATATTAAACGGTTCGGAACCCACAATCCAGGGGTGTATAAAATACCCTGGGTGGATTTACCACCTTCTAGTCGAAGTGTGGGACAACTTTAACTCCCAGCTTACGACGAATCGCAGAATACCTCCAAAGATCGCCAGTCTAGTACGGTCACTGTGCGTAGGACGTTAATTCATTAAGCTACGTGGTGTCAGGCACAATCGTAAGTCGACCCAAGGGCGCCGTTGGCACACCTGCATCACACCGTGCCCGTACGCACGCAATAAGGTGGTAAAAAGGGCCGAGGAGCGGGTACGGTTGCAGCCTTACAACCTCCACCCGTTACCCTCTCCTATGACAGTCAAAAACTGCAGTCGAGGAAGAAACGAGGTTGAATCTCGTCTTCCCAAAACTGCAATAAGAATTTTCCCGGTTTAAAGGGAACGCACAACATATACAGTCCACTAGCTTAGCCGCGTAACGCGGCGGCTGAGTTTCCCGCTCCTGAGCGCGACGAGCTTAATCAGGAGCGCGTGTACATTAAAACGAGACGTATAGCGTGACTCACGTTGCCGTATATTTACACCTAGTTCCGTCTCTTTTGTTTCAGAACAGCGTGACACGAGCAGCCGCCAGACGACGGCCAGACGCATCACGCTTAATCCGAAAAGTCTGTAATAATTTAAAGGGCCGAAAAATAAAAGACGTCGTCGAACTTTCGACGACGTGAAAATATATATAACGTGTGACAATTACTGTTCAAACCGATCAACGGTTCTCCCGTGATAAAGTGAGAGAAGTGTCAGTGATTTGCGTTTCGCGAGAGTGTTCTCTCTCTTCCAAGTGCGTCAGAGCTGCCGGCTCTGGTGGGGAGAGAGGCGATCGGCAACCAAGGAGGCTAGCGGCGAAATGTTCCCCCGTATGTGATCGCGCATGCGCTGTGACAGGCACCGAGCCGACCTGCGACGGAAGCGAGCGGACTGATCAGTCCTGTTCTGTGCGTTATTCCAAACGGGGCTCAAACTCAGCTACCTGTTAGCTCCTGCTGTTCTGCAGCCTTCTTTTTGGCCTAATCTGAATTTGTCTCGTGGCATTCCGAGGCCAATTCGGACGTCGCTCTTCCTTTTCCCCTCGTGAGTCCGGTGCTTCTGTGTTCCTTTTAGGGATTAGTCTCGTGGTATCCGAGGCCCCCGCTCGAAGGAACACCGAATTTCTTACCAAAGAATCCCGAGCACGTGTGTTCCGTCTCGGGATCTCTCCGCGTTTGGGAATTCTTTCCCGTTCTATCGAGGCTGCTTCCCGTCTCTTGTCGGCTCCCTGTAGCGCGGCTCTGATTTGTACGCGAAATTGATTTGTTAATTTACCATATGGCCGTTTTGAGTTTACGCTATTTTGTATTTTCACCAACTGCGAGACTGTATGTATGCCGGCGACTATACGCTTCGCAGCTGCTTTACTTTAAATAAAAGTTGTACCCCCTTGCCGGGTACTCTGTGTGTTTGTAAAACCAACAGGTCTCGCGTGATTTTCCCGACTTCACGACTATCCTTCCCCGGCATTTTGTGTGCCACGCCCTGCATGGCACAATTACTTTTTCATCCTCCTATTCCCTCGTGATCCGGACCCCCGTTAGACAAGGTTCTCAAATCAGTGTTTGAGCCTTCCACATTCTAACAATATTATTTTATTTTATTTTATTTTATTCTATTTTATTTTATTTCATTTTATTTTGATTTTATTTTATTTTAATTTTATTTCTATTTTACTCCAGTTACTCTATTTTATTTTATCCTCTATATTTTATTTAGTTATATATAGCTTACCTAGTTAGTTATTTATTTATTTTATTCCGTCTCTTTTGTTTTTACTTATTTATTTATTTATTTACTTGCATTTATCTATTTATTTATTTCTTAGCCGGTTATTTATTTTATACTTTATTGGTCTATTTATTTTATTTACGTATGTATGTATGTAAGTATTTATTTCATTTACATCTATCTGGTTTTCTGTTCTGGTTTGTTACCTATTTATTCATTCATCTATTTATTTACTTTACTTATTTATTCTATTTATTTTATTTTATTTTATTTTATTTTATTTTACTTTATTTTATATACCAAGTGGCTATCTTTACATACAAGTTCTTACCTAGCATTTTATACTGTATTAATTCTTTTCTATAACAAGAACCATAACCATATGTATATGCTACCACTATAGACATTGATCATATGCTGCCGCATAATATTATTCAACTCAAGCAGTTATGACTGGCTTTTACGCCTCCATGGATTTTTTATCTGGATCCCATATTATGTTATTTGCGTTATAGTACAGTATGGTATTTTACACATCTTACACTCTATCCCATTTTCTTATTTCTCCTATTGATTTATTTGGCTACTAGATTATAAATTTCTCTGTAGCGTATTTACCTAGTTTTCACTTGCTTACCCTCATCTATTTGTATTTTCATTTTCATTTACTTTTATTTTTACTTTACTTTACTTTTATTTATACTACTTTGCTTTTAGTTATATTTGTATTTTATTTTATTTTATTTTTATTTTTATTTTTATTTTATTTTATTTTATTTTATTTACTTACCTATTCACGGGTCCATTAGCATTTTGATCTACCATATCTACCATAGTTACTTTATCTTATTCCACACATTTAGACAGTGCTATATACCCAGTTTTAGATTATTGTACACTACTTTTTACCGGTTTTTCTACGCCGTCATGGAGTCATTCTGAGTCATATTCTTAAATACTTCTGTACTCCTTATCTTACCTTATTTCTACTATTTCAACTTCCATTTTATACACTACATGTTATCCCATCTGTTTAAAATCCTTTATTTCATTTAAATTTTATTTTGCTCTTAGCTTTATTTTACCCTTGGTTACTCTATCTCACTATTTCCTATCTGTCTCCTTTCCACTTGTTAAATTACACCCTACTCTACTTATACGACATTTACCTGTATTAATTTATTTATTTACTTCTGTATTTATTTGTCTCTGTATTCACTGATTTTCACCTACGCACATGGAATTCTAGCATTCCATCTTCACTTCTACTCTGACATTTATTACAGGTATTATGTATAACTCACCCATTATCCATACATACATATGGTATTACAGAGTACAGATACAGTACCCATACGATGCCACCACTATGCCAAAGTTATCAAGTATCCAAGGTGTTTCTATGCCCCCATGGGTCCTTATCACTTCTTTATTTCTCTGTGTACTTCCTGCTTTACTTAACTTTTACTATTCCAAGTACAAAATTTGTTTTATTCATTCCATTTCATTTTGATTTGTACTTTTCATTTTATCTCTGTTACTCTTTAACTTTGCTTTTATACTAAATGAATATAAATACATTATCATACATGCTTCAGAACATTTATACATACTTATGTTTTTACTTTATTCATTGAGGGCATTTTACACCCTCGTAGGGACCTCACATTTTACATGGTATTTTATTTTATTCATTTATTCTTTTAATTTTTCATTTTTATTTACATTTTTACACATTTTATTTATTTATTTGTTCTTACATATATATATATATATTCTTATTTTATATTTATTTATTATGCCGCTGATTAATATAGTACACTATATCATATTATATTATACTATATCCGCTGGCGACGAGGAAAATTCAGGGTACCCTACGGGGGCCAAACCAGGAGGAAACAAAACTGTACCCATAGGTACTACGAGGGGGGGTCTCTCGAGACCCATGAGCGGACTCCGTGCCGAGTAGGTACGGAAAATCTGAGGTGATGTCGCGGGGGTACGAAACACTGTACCCCCTAGCATTTTGTGTGTGTGTTCTGTCCTATTTATTGATGACGCGGCCTTCGGCCGAGACACGGCTTGAGAGCCGAGGGGTGCTACCCCTACCTCAGCGGGCCCTTCGGGGTAAAACAGTTGCACGGGAAGGCATGTACCCGTAACTTTTGCGATGGTGGTGTTATATGGGGGGGGGATTGCGCCCCCCCCCCCCATCAGATGACGATGTCCCTCGGGACGGAGGGTGTATGTTTTGGCGGTTTTAACCGTCTTAGGAGGAAACCCCGTAGAGGTCACCCAGTCGGGTGGCCCCTCCGGTGGGGGGGGGGGGATTTCGCTGCCGACGTGTAACATCGGGCGTATGGCGACTCTATAAAATCGCCCTCCAATCCTAAGCTATGGTGCGCGGCGATGGGACGCATGGTTGGGGGAGAAGGCCCAATCCCAAGCGACCACCTCCGGGGCACCTGCCGAACCCCCGGAGTATTACGCTTACCCAGGTAAGGCAGCTCTGCCCGGGTGGACCTTTATTTCCGACCTACGCGTGGGAATTACATGGATCCAATAATTAAAACGGGGATGGGACGGGTTGTTGCGTATGGGGAGGACGAAGACGGTGTTGGGGCTGGAGTGTCGGCGCCCGCGCCTCACTCAGCGCCTGGCACGGCTTCGTGGAAAGTGGAGGAGGACGACGAGCCTGCATCAGTCTCGTCCTTCTCCTCCACGAGGAGCCACAAGAGGAAGCGGACGGGGCAGGCCGTCGACGCAGTGGAACGGGCGATGAACCCGGTCGTGATGGTGAGTTGCCTCAGAGACGAGGTGACCGAGGAGATATCCGAGAGGATCTCCTCGTCCCTGAGGTGGGTGGAGAAGATGGCCGCTGGCTGCTCGTTGAAGGGGCACAAGACCTGCGGGGCAGACCCCCTTAGGGAAGCGGCCCAGAGGATGAGGGAGGCGACGCAGGAGTTGTGTGGGCGAAATGAACGGCTGCAGCTCCAGGTGGAGGAGGAGCGACGGGGGAGGATGAGGGCAGAGCCGCGCTGGAACAGCGCAGCCCTCCCTCCTATTATCCCTCCTCCTCCACCTCCACCACCACGACCCACGGTCGTGGAAAAAAGCGGAGTGCGGCGG
This sequence comes from Colletes collaris, assembly GCA_030068185.1. NCBI lineage: Eukaryota > Metazoa > Arthropoda > Insecta > Hymenoptera > Colletidae > Colletes > Colletes collaris. The sequence goes on along the minus strand of JASGYR010000355.1, from coordinate 48,740 downwards.
CGGTGTTGCGGGGACCTTCCACCCGCACTCCGCCCGCGAAGAGTTCCCCATTCTCCTCAGAGGACGAACTTCTGAGGAGGATCGGGAACATGATCGATGGCAAGCTGGCCGCCTTCCGGGAGGAGCTCCTCCACGGAGGTGCGGTCAGCAACAACAAGAAGGTGGTGCCTCCCCGACCAAAGTCGGTTCAGGCGGGGAAGGCAAAGGTGGGGAGAGGGTAGGCTCCACCCACCGTGGCCGTTCCGGTGCCCCGGGTCGCGGCGCCCCAGGGGGGTAGTGTATCAGCGGCCCCGGTGCGCGCGTCCTCCGCGGCACCATCCCAAGGGGGGGTGTCGTGGAGCGAGGTGGTAGGGCGGAAGGCGAAGTGGGCGGCGAGGAAGGCCTCGCAGCCGCGACCTGCTACCTCGCCGCCCGCGTCCAAGGGAAATGCCGCGAAGGTGCGACCAGGGCGCCCCCTAAAACGTCAGCAGTGACGCTGACCGTTCCTCAGGGGGGCGACCTGACACTCGCGGGGGCGATGCAGCTCGCCAGGGATAATATATCCCTGGAGGAGCTTGGCATCGCTTCCGTGAGGGCGAAGAGGGCCGTAACCGGGGGTCTCCTGCTGGAGATCCCTGGTCCAGAGGGCGGCGTGAAGGCGGACCGACTCGCCCAGAGGCTCCAGGAGCAGCTGGGCGAGCGGGGTGTCCGAGTCGCCCGGCCCACGAAGCGCACAGTGATGCGCATATGTGGGCTGGATGACTCGGTCACCGCGCAGGTGTCCCGTGCCCTAGAAAGGGCGGGTGATTGCCCCGAGGGAGATGTGCGTGTCGGAGAAATCCGCAGGTCTCCTTCCGGCCTGGGGTCGGTGGGGGCCCGGTGTCCCCTCTCCGCCGCTAGAAAGGTGGTGGAATCCGGGAGGGTATTGGTGGGGTGGGTTTCGGCGCGTGTGGAGATACTCGCGCCGCGCCCACTCCAGTGTCACCGCTGCCTCGAGTTGGGGCACGTGAAGCAGTGGTGCACCTCGCCGGTGGACCGCAGCGGTCAGTGCTACCGCTGCGGGGAGAATGACCACCGCGCGAGCCAGTGCTCGGCGGCCCAAACTGCCCGCTTTGTGCGGACATGGGGAGGCCAGCCGATCACAGGGTGGTGAGCAAAAAGTGCTCTCCCCCCTCCCGGAAGGGGAAGAAGAAGGGGCCCACCCCGGTTCAGGCACCGCGGTCGCTGGCAGCGTCCACAATGGAGGTGGACGGTGCCACGGGGACGGACAGCCGGGAGGAGGCTGGGACGGCCGTTAAATAACGGCGCCCCGACTCCTCCTCCAGGCCAATCTCAACCACTGCCGCGCGGCACAGGACATGATGTCCCAAGTCCTCGCGGAGTGGGGGTTGGCCTGGCGGTCGCCGCCGAGCCGTACCGCGTTCCTGATCACATTGGGTGGGCGACGCGGACGGTTTGGTGGCGACGGTATGGGGAGGTGGCGACGGGTCCCCGCCGTTCTCCATTCTCGAGCGCGGTCGGGGTTTCGTCGCCGTGGACTGGGGTTTAGTCGCCGTAGTGGGGTGCTACATCTCGCGCCGCAGCGGTCACGCCGCGTTCGAGCTGTACTTGGCCGAGGTCGCGGCATGCGTGCAGCGCTGCGCGGCCCGGCCGGTGCTGGTCCTGGGGGACTTTAACGCCAAGTCGGTGGCTTGGGGATCCCCTAGGACCACCGTTCGCGGCAGGATCCTGGGCGACTGGGCGACGGGGCTCGAGCTTCGGTTACTGAACCGGGGGTCGGAGCACACGTGCGTGCGGCGATATGGGGGGTCCATCGTTCATGTTGGATTCTCGAACCCCAACGCCATGCGCATGTTGTCGGGTTGGCAGGTGGTCCCGGGGGCAAAGACACTCTCAGACCACCGGTATATTCAGATGGAGTTCTCTGCCGCCGGGGCTGCATCCCGGCACCACCGCCCGGATGGTACCCCACCGCGCCGCTGGGCGCTTCGGCGCCTGGACAAGGACGCCCTGATGGCAGCTGCCCTCGCTGCAACTTGGCCGCAGGTGGCGGCCGAGTTGCCAAGCATTGGGGGGGAGGCTGTCCGGCTCGGGGTACTAGTCGCAGACATTTGCGACGCGTCGATGCCCCGGGTCGGGCGACCTTCTCCTCGCCGGGTGGTGTACTGGTGGTCGGCCGCGATCGCGGAATTGCGGATCGCGAGTGTCCGCGCCCGACGCCAGTACGCCCGCGCACGCCGTCGTCTACGACCGGACGATGGCGTGGCGCGAGCCAGGGCAGATGACCTGTATGAGGCATACCGGATGGCGCGGGTTGCTCTGCAGGTCGCCATCAAACGGGCCAAGACCCGGGCATGGAAGGATCTCCTCCAGACCCTCGATGACGATCCTCGGGGGCGCCCGTACAGGGTGGTGCTGAAGAAGCTCCGCCCGTATCACCCACATTGCGGGCGACGCGGAAGGTTTGGTGGCGACGGTATGGGAGGTGGCGACGGGTCTCGCCGTTCTCCATTCTGGAGCGCGGTCGGGGTTTCGTCGCCGTGGACTGGGGGAGTCGCCGTAGTGGCGTGCTACATCTCGCCCGCAGCGGTCACGCCGCGTTCGAGCTGTACTTGGCCGAGGTCGCGGCATGCGTGCGGCGCTGCGCGGCCCGGCCGGTGCTAGTCCTGGGGGAGTCTACCGCCCGGTCGGGGGCTTGGGGATCCCCTAGGCCCCCCTGGCGCGGCGGGATCCTGGGCGACTGGGCGGCGGGGCTCGACCTTCGGTTACCGGAACCGGGGTCGGAGACACGTGCGTGCGGCGATATGGGGTCTATCGTGGATGTTGATTCTGGGCGACCCCAACGCCGTGCGCATGGTGTCGGGTTGACAGGTGGCCCCGGAGGCAGAGACACTCTCCGATCACCGGTATATCCGGATGGAGGTCTCTGCCGCCGGGGCTGCGTCCCGGCACCGCCGCCCGGATGGCACCCCACCGCGCCGCTGGGCGCTTCGGCGCCTGGACAAGGACGCCCTGATGGCAGCTGCCCTCGTTGCAACTTGGCCGCAGGTGGCGGCCGAGTTGCCGCAAGATGAAGGAGGAGGCTGCCCGGCTCAGTACTAGTCGCAAAATATTTGCATGACGTGTCGATGCCCGGATCGGGCGAGCTTCTCCTCGCCGGGCGGTGTACTGCGGTCGGCCGCGATCGCGCAATTGCGGGTCGCGAGTGTCCGCGCCCGACGCCAGTACGCCCGCGCGCGCCGTCGTTCTACGACCGGACGATGGCGTGGAGCGAGCGAGGGCAGATGACCTGTATGAGGCATACCGGATGGCGCGGGTTGCTCTGCAGGTCGCCATCACCCGGGCCAAGGCCCAGGCACGGAAGGATCTCCGCCCGACAATCGAGGACGATCCGTGGGGGCGCCCGTACCGGGTGGTGCTGAAGAAGCTCCGCCCGTGGGCGCCCGTCACCGAGGGTCTTGACCCCGGCTGCTGGAGGACGTGGTCAATACTCTTTCCCATTCCGGGTGAGGGGACCACGTCTCTCCGGCGGAGGCGGCAGTCCCAAGGAGTGGGCGGCCGAACTGGGGGTCACTCAGGGAGCTGGCCGCGGCCATCAGGACGGCTCGGGGCGCGTAACACGGCCCCGGTCCGGAGGGTGTGCCCGGCCGGGTTTGGGCCCTGACCCCGGGCGTCCTTGGGGCTGACCTGTGGGGGTTGTTCGACCGATGCCTGAGGGACGGGCGATTCCCCCAGTTGGAAGGTGGCGAGGATGGTCCTCCTCCGGAAGGAGGGTCGCCCGCGGAGTCTCCCTCCGCATACCGGCCCATCTGTCTCCTCGACGAGGTGGGCAAGCTCTTCGAGCTGGTGATTGCTGCCCGCCTCGTCGAGCACCTGGCGCGGGGTGCCCCCCGGCCTGGCCGACTGCCAGTACGGTTTCCGGGAGGGTCGATCGACCATCGACGCGATAGGTCGTGTCAGGGCCCTCTCGGAGTCGGCCGTCTCCTGGGAGGGTGGCTTTGGCAATATCCTGATATTGCCAACGCCTTTTAACACACCCTGCCCTGGGAGGAGAACAGGAGGGGGCTCGAATCTCCTCGGGTCCCCCCTGGTCTCGGGGCGGGAATCGGGGATTATCTCCGCGGCAGATGGATCGAGTAGCCGAGCCGGGATGGGCATATGCGGAGGGAGGTGTACTGCGCGGTGTTCCGCAGGGTCGGTCCTCGGCCACTCCTGGAACATCGCGTACGACGCAGTGTTGCGGGCCGACCTTTCCTCGACGGCGTCAGCGCCGTGTGTTATGCAGATGACACACTGGTGCTGGCCGTCGGGGCGCACTGGGAGAGGGCCAAGCGTCTCGCGGAGGAGGGGGCGCAACGCGTCGTCGACCGGATCAGAGGGATGGGGATGACGGTGGCGGTCCATAAGACCGAGGTGATAGCGTTCCATTCACCTCGGCAGGATCCGCCACCCCCTCCGATCCGCGTGGGTGAGGCTAATATCGAGGTGAAGCCCCAGATGAGGTATCTGGGGCTGATCCTCGATAGCCACTGGCGCTTCGAGGAGCATTTCCGCTGCCGGGTCCCCCGGCTGGAGAGGATGGTCGGGGCTTTGGGCCGGATTCTGCCCAACCTGGGGGGCCCGGCGTCGAGTTCGCCGCCTCTATGTGGCAATGGTTCAGTCGGTGGTCCCATACGGGGCCCCCTGTCTGGGCGGACGACCTGGCGGCCTCCCGGCGCGGCATGACTATGCTGCGTCGGGTGCAGAGGCGGATGGCTCTAAGGGTCGTCCGCGGGTGCCGGACCGTGTCACATGAGGCGGCGACGGTTCTTGCGGGGATCCCGCCCATGGATCTTCCTCGCGCGGTCGCACGCGGTGATGTATCGTCACCGCGTCGACCGTCGCGCGGGGTGGGGCGGTCCCGGGTGTGCAGGAACCCGCTTGGGGCGAGTTGAGCGCCAGGCCCGGCAGTCCGTGGTGCACGCGTGGCAAGAGCGGTTGGCTCTGCCTACCGCGGGGCACCGGACAGTCGGGCTTGTCGGCCACTCCTATGTGAGTGGCTGGACAGAGGCCATGGAAGCCTCACTTACAGGATGGCACAGGTGTTCTCGGGGCATGGCAGCTCGGGAGATACCTGTGCCGGATAGGAAGGAGCCGACGGCGCGTTGCTGCCATTGTGACGCTGAGCAGGACACGGCGGAACATACCCTCGAGGTATGCGCTGCATGGGAGGGTGAACGCCGTGTCCTGATCGGCGTCATCGGTGGATGTCGCGCCGCCGGGCTTGGTGCGTGCCATGCTCGGCAGCGCGGAGCAGTGGAGGGCCGTGGCCTCCTTCTGCGAAATCGTAATGCTGCAGAAGGAGACCGCGGGAAGCGGAGCGCGAGCGTCTGCGGCGTGCTGAAGCTCGCGCTCGTTTGGTGGCGAGAGAGCGTCGCCTGGGCGTCAGGCGACGCGGGCGGCCCTCGGCGTGGCGCATGACCCAGGCAGGAGGGGGGTCCTGATAGAGCCCTCCTCCGCCAGGCGGAGTAGGGTCGGACCGGATGGGGTGGCAGTGCCTCCTGTCCGGGACCGGCGCACGGAGCGGCACCTCGGTGGCCTGGTGCGGCCATGAGCCGCCGGCTCCGGAGGGGTAGAAAGGGGTCGCGGCGGTTGCGAGTTGGGGCTCGCAGAGGCCACTAGACGCGGCCCTGTGTCGTATGGCGGCAGGACGATGTGACCTCGTCCTGCCGCTATGAGACAGGGTGATTATCGGGGGGACCGTTTGTCCCCCCGCGGGTGGGCGCAAGGCGCGGGCACGGGGAGGATACCGGAAGTATACTTCAAGCGATTCCCGGTATCCTCCCAAATCGTGCGGAAGGGTCACCGTGGGGTTTTTAGTGGGTAGGTCCCGCGCCCTTTATAATGGGCGCGGGGAATCCCACACGCCTCCCGCCTCCCAAAGAGGTGGGATGGAGTCTTTCGAAGATTTTCCCACGAAAAAAAAAAAAAAAAAAAGCTCCGCCCGTGGGCGCCCCCCGTCACCGAGGGTCTTGACCCCCGGCTGCTGGAGGACGTGGTCAATACTCTTTTCCCAAATCGGGTGAGGGGTCCACGTCCTCCGGCGGAGGCGGCTGTCCCTACGGAGTGGGCGGGCGAACTGGGGGTCACTCATGGGGAGCTGACCGCGACCATCAGACGGCTCGGGGCGCGTAACACGGCCCCGGGTCCGGATGGTGTGCCCGGCCGGGTTTGGGTCTTGACCCAGGGAGTCCTTGGGGCCGACCTCAGGCGGATGTTCGACCGATGCCTGAGGGACGGGCAATTCCCCCCCCCCCCCCCAGTTGGAAGGTGGTGAGGATGGTCCTCCTCCGGAAGGAGGGTCGACTCGCGGAGTCTCCCTCCGCATACCAGCCCATCTGTCTCCTCGACGAGGTGGGCAAGCTCTTCGAGCGGGTGATTGCTGCCCGCCTCGTCGAGCACCTGTCGCGGGGTACCCCCGGCCTGGCCGACAGCCAGTACAGCTTCCGGGAGGGTCGATCGTCCATCGACGCGATAGGTCGGATCAGGGCCCTCTCGGGGTCGGTCGTCTCCCGGGGAGGGGTGGCTTTGGCAATATCCTTGGATATTGCCAACGCCTTTAACACCCCGCCCCGGGAGGAGATAAGGAGGGGGCTCGAATATCATCGGGTCCCCCCTTGTCTCGGGGCGGTCATCGGGGATTATCTCCGCGGCAGGTGGATCGAGTATCCGAGCCCGGATGGGCATATGCGGAGGGAGGGGTACTGCGGGGTTCCGCAGGGGTCGGTCCTCGGGCCACTCCTGTGGAACATCGCGTACGGCGCAGTGTTGCGGGCCGACCTCCCCGACGGCGACAGCGTCGTGTGTTATGCAGATGACACACTGGTGCTGGCCGTCGGGGCGCACTGGGGGAGGGCTAAGCGTCTCGCGGCAGAGGGGGCGCAACGCGTCGTCGATCGGATCAGAGGGATCGGGATGACGTTGGCGGTCCATAAGACCGAGGTGATAGCGTTCCATTCACCTCGGCAGGATCCGCCACCCCCTCTGATCCGCGTGGGTGAGGCTAATATCGAGGTGAAGCCCCCGATGAGGTATCTGGGGCTGATCCTCGATAGCCACTGGCGCTTCGAGGAGCCTTTCCGCTGCCTGGTCCCCCGGCTGGAGAGGATGGTCGGGGCTTTGGGCCGGATTCTGCTCAGACTGGAGGGCCCGGCGGGCCGAGTTCGCCGCCTCTATGTGGCAATGGTTCAGTCGGTGGTCCTATACGGGGCCCCGTCTGGGCGGACGACCTGGCGACCTCCCGGCGCGGCATGACTATGCTGCGTCGGGTGCAGAGGCGGATGGCTCTAAGGGTCGTCCGCGGGTACCGGACCGTGTCACATGAGGCGGCGACGGTTCTTGCGGGATGCCACCCATGGATCTCCTCGCGCGGTCGCACGCGATGATGTATCGTCACCGCGTCGACCGTCGCGCAAGTGAGGCGGTCCCGGGTGTGCAGGAACCTGCTTGGGGCGCGTTGAAGCGCCAGGCCCGGCAGTCCGTGGTGCACGCGTGGTAAGAGCGGTTGGTCCTACCTACCGCGGGGCACCGGACAGTCGGGGCTGTTCGGCCACCCCTATGTGAGTGGCTGGACAGAGGCCATGGAAGCCTCACCTACCGGATGGCCCAGGTGTTCTCGGGGCATGGCAGCTTCGGGAGATACCTGTGCCGTATAGGGAAGGAGCCGACGGCGCGTTGCTGCCATTGTGACGCTGAGCAGGACACGGCGGAACATACCCTCGAGGTATGCGCTGCATGGGAGGGTGAACGCCGTGTCCTGATCGGCGTCATCGGGCGGGATGTCTCGCAGCCGGGCATGGTACGCGCCATGCTCGGCAGCGAGGAGAAGTGGAAGGCCGTGGCCTCCTTCTGCGAAATCGTAATGTTGCAGAAGGAGACCGCGAGAAGGTAGCGCTATCGTCAGCGGCGCGCTGAGGCTCGCGCTCGTTTGGTGGCGAGAGAGCGTCGCCTGGGCGTCAGGCGACGCAGGCGGCCCCCTCGGCGTGGCGCATGACCCAGGCTAGGAGGGTGGCCCTGATAGGAGCCCCCTCCCGCCAGGCGGCGTAGGGTCGGACCGGTTGGGGTGGCAGTGCCTCCTGTCCGGGTCAGGCGCACGGAGCGGCACCCTCGGTCGCCTGGTGCGGCCTTGTGCTGCCGGCCTCCGAGAGGTAGAAACGGGGTCGCGGCGGTTGCGAGTTGGGGCTCGCAGCCGCCACTAGACGCGGCCCCGGGACGGATGGCGGCAGGACGATGTGGCCTCGTCCTGCCGCTATGAGACAGGGCGATTACCGGGGGGACCGTTTGTCCCCTCGCGGGTGGGCGCAAAGCGCGGGCACGGGGAGGATACCGGAAGTATGCTTCGAGCGATTCCCGGTAACCTCCCAAATCGTGCGGAAGGGTCACCGTGAGGTTTTTAGGCTGGTCCCGCGCCCGTTAGAAGAGTAATAGTCGCGGGGAATCCCCCCCCCCCCCGCCTCACCCCAAAGAGGTGGGAGGGAGTCTTTCGAAGATTTTCCCCACGACAAAAAAAAAAAAGCCCTCGCTCGCGCCACGCCATCGTCCGGTCGTAGACGACGGCGCGCGCGGGCGTACTGGCGTCGGGCGCGGACACTCGCGACCCGCAATTCCGCGATCATGCCGAGCATGGAGGATGAGGCTGCCCGGCGAGGAGAAGCTCGCCCGACCCGGGGCATCGAGGCGTCGCAAATGTTTGCGACTAGTACCCCGAGTCGGGCAGCCTCATCCTCCATGCTCGGCAACTCGGCCGCCACCTGCGGCCAAGTTGCAGAGAGGGTAGCTGCCATCAGGGCGTCCTTCTCCAGGCGCCGAAGCGCCAAGCAGCGCGGTGGGGTGCCATCCGGGCGGCGGTGCCGGGATGGAGCCCTGGCGGCAGAGACCTCCATCCGGATATACCGGTGATCGGCGAGTGTCTCTGCCTCCGGGCCACCTGCCAACCCGACATCATGCGCACGGCGTTGGGGGTCGCAAATCCAACATCCACGATAAACCCCCCATATCGCCGCACGCACGTGTGCTCCGACACCCGGTTCAGTAACCGAAGGTCAAGCCCTGCCGCCCAGTCGCCCAGGATCCCGCCGCGAACGGTGGTCCTAGGGGATACCCGAGCCACCGACTTGGCGTTAAAGTCCCCCAGGACCAGCACCGGCCGGGCCGCGCAGCGCTGCACGCATCTCGCGACCTCGGTCAAGTACAGCTCGAACGCGGCGTGACCGATGCGGGGCGAGATGTAGCACCCCACTACGGCGACTCCCCCCCCAATCCACGGCGACGAAACCCCGACCGCGCTTCAGAACGGAGAACGGCGGGGACCCGTCGCCACCTCCCCATACCGTCGCCACCAAACCGTCCGTGTCGCCCACCCAATGTGGGTGATCAGACCCGCGGTACGGCTCGGCGGCGACCGCCACGCCAACACCCCACTCCGCGTGGACTTGGGACATCATGTCCTGTGCCGCGCGACAGTGGTTGAGATTGGCCAGGAGGAGGAGGCGGGGCGCCGTTATTTAACGGCCGTTCCAGCCTCCTCCCGGCTGTCCGTCCCCGTGGCACCGTCCACCTCCATTGTGGACGCTGCCAGCGACCGTGGTGCCTGAACCGGGGTGGGCCCCTTCTTCTTCCCCTTCCGGGAGGGGGGAGAGCTCTTTTTGCTCCCGACCCTGTGATCGGCTGGCCTCCCCATGTCCGCACATAGCGGGCAGTGGGGGGGGGGGGGGCCGCCGAACACTGGCTCGCGCGGTGGCCATTCGCTCCGCAGCGGTAACACTGACCGCTGCGGTCCACCGGCGAGGTGCACCACTGCCTCACGTGCCCCAACTCGAGGCAGCGGTGACACTGGAGTGGCCACCCCACCAATACCCTCCCGGATTCCGCCATCTTTCTAGCGGCGAAAGGGGACACCGGGTCCACACCGACCCCAGGCCGGAAGGAGACCTGCGGATTTCTCCGACCCGCACATCTCCATCGGGGCAATCACCAGCCCTCGCTAGGGCACGGGACACCTCCTGCGCGTTGACCGAGTCATCCAGCCCACATTTGCACGTATATACATATCCGCCCGAACCGACCTTGGTCGGGGAGGCACCGCCTTCCCGCCGACCGCACCTCCGTGGAGGAGCTCCTCCCGGAAGGCGGCCAGCTTGCCATCGATCATGTTCCCGATCCTCCTCAGAAGTTCGTCCTCTGAGGAGAATGGGGAACTCTGCGCAGGCGGAGTGCGGGTGGAAGGTCCCAGCAACACCGCCGCCGCACTCCGCTTATTTTCCACGCCCGTGGGTCGTGGTGGTGGAGGTGGAGGAGGAGGGAGGATAGGAGGGAGGCTGCGCTGATCCAGCGCGCCTCTGCCCTCATCCTCCCCCGTCACTCCTCCTCCAACTGGAGCTGCAACCGGGCAATTCGCCCGCACAACTCCTGCGCCGCCTCCCCCATCCTCTGGGGAGCTTCCCTCAGGGCCTCTGCCCCGCAGTTCTTCTGCCCCATCAAGGAGCAGGCAGCGGCCACCTTCTCCACCCGCCTCAGGGACGAGGAGATCCTCTCGGATATCTCCTCGGTCACCTTATCCCTGAGGCAACTTACCATCACGACCGGGTTCATAGCCCGGCCCACTACTCCGTCGACGGCCTGCCCCGTCCGCTTCCTCTTGGAGCCTATGTGGCTCCTCGTGGAGGAGAAGGACGAGACTGACGCAGTCTCGTCGTCCTCCTCCACCTTTCATGAAGCCGGGCCAGGGGCTAAGTGAGGCGCGAGCGTTGTCACCCCAGCCCCAACACCGTCTTCGTCCTCCCCCTCCAATATAACCCGTCCCGTCCACGTTTTAATTATTGAGTCCATATAGTTCCCACGCGTAGGTCGGAAATAAAGGTCCACCCGGGCAGAGCCGCCTTACCCGGGTAAGCCTAATACTCCGGGGGTTCGGCAGGTGCCCCGGAGGTGGTCGCCTGGGATTGGGCCTTCTCCCCCAACCATGCATCCCATCGCCGCGCACCATAGCTTAGGATTGGAGGGCGATTTTATTGAAACGCCATACTCTTGGCCCAGGCGGTTAAGCCAAGGCCCCCGTTTCTCCTGCCGTCACGTACCATTCACAAAACCAAAAACTGAATTGTGAGTGGATCGTTGTGACGACCAACAGGAGGCTTACGGTGTGATTAGCTTCAGGTACCTCGGGGTCGCTACGCCCCGTACTGCGACCGACGATTGCCGGACACAGCCCCTGAGGGGGTTCGGGAGGCTGCTTAGCGGTTGCCTCCGCCGAGGGGTGTTCCCCTCGCCTTGGAAGGCGGCGCGTCTGGTCCTTCTCCAGAAGGCGGGAAGGCCCGCAAGTGCGTCCTCCGCGTACCGGCCCGTGTGTGTGTTGGATGAGGCGGGCAAGTTCTTTGAACGCATTGTGGCTGCCGGCCTCACCAACCACCTGTCCACAGTAGGACCCGACTTGGCCCCCTGCCAATTCGGCTTTAGAGAGGGACGGTCCACGCTCGATGCCATCGAGTCGGTCCGTTCCCTCTCTCAAGGCGCCACCTCCTAGCGTAGGGTGGTTCTGGCGATATCTCTAGATATAGTCAATGCCTTTAACACCCTGCCCTGGGAGGCGATTATGGGGGCACTGGAGTATCATCGTGTGCCCCCATACCTGAAGAGGATAGTCGGGTCCTACCTTAGCGATAGGTGGATCAGTTGCACCGGCCGGGATGGAGTAAGCATGCGGATTGGGGTCGTACGCGGTGTTCCGCAGGGGTCGGTTTTAGGACCTCTGCTATGGAACATCGGGTACGACTCAGTATTGCTGCACCCCCTTTTTTTTTTTTTTTTTTTTTTTTTTCTTTTTCGTGGGAAAATCTTCGAAAGACTCCCTCCCACCTCTTTGGGGAGAGGCGGGAGGTGTGTAGATCCCCGCGCCCATTTTTACCGGCGGGGGAACTAACCACGAAAAACCCCACGGTGACCCTTCCGCACGATTTGGGAGGATACCGGGAATCGCTTGAAGTATACTCTCCGGTATCCTCCCCGTGCCCGCGCTTTGCGCCCACCCGCGGGGGACAAACGGTCCCCGGTAATCGCCCTGTATCATCGCGGCAGGACGAGGTCACATCGTCCTGCCGCCATCCGTCCTGGGGCCGCGTCTAGTGGCGGCTGCGAGCCCCAACTCGCAACCGCCGCGACCCCTTTTCTACCCCTCGGAGGCCGGCAGCTCATGGCCGCACCAGGCCACCGAGGGTGCCGCTCCGTGCGCCGGAACCGGACAGGAGGCACTGCCACCCCATCCGGTCCGACCCTACGCCGCCTGGCGGGAGGGGGCTCCTATCTGGACCCCCCTCCCAGCCTGGGTCATGCGCCACGCCGAGGGGGCCGCCCGCGTCGCCTGACGCCCAGGCGACGCTCTCTCGCCACCAAACGAGCGCGAGCTTCAGCACGCCGCTGACGCGCGCGCGCCCTTCCCGCGGTCTCCTTCTGCAACAATACGATTTCGCAGAAGGAGGCCACGGCCCTCCACTTCTCCTCGCTGCCGAGCATGGCACGCACCATGCCCGGCAGCGAGACATCCCGCCCGATGACGCCGATCAGGACACGGCGTTCACCCTCCCATGCAGCGCATACCTCGAGGGTAACGTCCGCTGTGTCCTGCTCAGCGTCACAATGGCAGCAACGCGCCGCCGGCTCCTTCCCTATCCGGCACAGGTATCTCCCTAAGCTGCCATGCCCCGAGAACACCTGTGCCATCCTGTAAGTGAGGCTTCCATGGCCTCTGTCCAGCCACTCACATAGGAGTGGCCGAACAGCCCGACTGGCCGGTGCCCCGCGGTAGGCAGAGCCATCCGCTCTTGCCACGCGTGCACCACGGACTGCCGGGCCTGGCGCTTCAACTCGCCCCAAGCAGGTTCCTGCACACCCGGGACCGCCCTCACCCCCGCGCGACGGTCGACGCGGTGACGATACATCATCGCGTGCGACCGCGCGAGGAGATCCATGGGCGGCATCCCCGCAAGAACCGTCGCCGCCTCATGTGACACGGTCCGGTACCCGCGGACGACCCTTAGAGCCATCCGCCTCTGCACCCGACGCAGCATAGTCATGCCGCGCCGGGAGGCCTGCCAGGTCGTCCGCCCAGACGGGGCCCCGTATGGGACCACCGCCTGAACCATTGCCACATAGAGGCGGCGAACTCGGCCCGCCGCGCCCCCCAGGTTCGGCAGAATCCGGCCCAAAGCCCCGACCATCCTCTCCAGCCGGGGGACCAGGCAGCGGAAATGCTCCTCGAAGCGCCAGTGGCTATCGAGGATCAGCCCCAGATACCTCATCTGGGGCTTTACCTCGATATTAGCCTCACCCACGCGGATCAGAGGAGGTGGCGGATCCTGGCGAGGTGAATGGAACGCTATCACCTCGGTCTTATGGACCGCCACCGTCATCCCCATCCCTCTGATCCGGTCGACGACGCGTTGCGCCCTCCTCCGCGAGACGCTTGGCCCTCCCCAGTGCGCCCCGACGGCCAGCACCAGTGTGTCATCTGCATAACACACGGCGCTGACGCCGTCGGGAAGGTCGGCCCGCAACACTGCGTCGTACGCGATGTTCCACAGGAGTGGCCCAAGGACCGACCCCTGCGGAACACCGCAGTACACCTCCCTCCGCATATGCCCATCCCGGCTCGGATACTCGATCCACCTGCCGCGGAGATAATCCCCGATGACCGCCCCTGAGACAAGGGGGACCCGATGATATTCGAGCCCCTCCTTATCTCCCTCCCAGGACAGGGTGTTGAAGCGCGTTGGCAATATCCAAGGATATTGCCAAAGCCACCCCTCCCCGGGAGACGGCCGACTCCGAGAGGGCCCTGAGACGACCTATCGCGTCGATGGTTGATCGACCTCCCGGAAACCGTACTGGCAGTCGGCCGGGCCGGGGGCACCCGCGCCAGGTGCTCGACGAGGCGGGCAGCAATCACCCGCTCGAAGAGCTTGCCCACCTCGTCGAGGAGACAGATGGGCCGGTATGCGGAGGGAGACTCCGCGGGCCGACCCTCCTTCCGGAGGAGGACCATCCTCGCCACCTTCCAACTGGGGGAATCGCCCGTCCCTCAGGCATCGGTCGAACAACCGCCTGAGAGTCAGCCCCAAGGACGCCCTGGGTCAAGACCCAAACCCGGCCGGGCACACCATCCGGACCCGGGGCCGTGTTACGCGCCCCGAGCCGTCTGGATGGCCGCGGCCAGCTCCCCTGAGTGACCCCAGTTCGGCCGCCCACTCCTTGGGACTGTCGCCTCCGCCGGAGGACGTGGTCCCCTCACCCGAATTGGGAAAAGAGTATTGACCACGTCCTCCAGCAGCCGGGGTCAAGACCCTCGGTGACGGGGGGCGCCCACGGGCGGAGCTTCTTCAGCACCACCCTGTACGGGCGCCCCCAAGGATCGTCATCGAGGGTCTGCAGGAGATCCTTCCATGCCTGGGCCTTGGCCCGTTTGATGGCGACCTGCAGAGCAACCCGCGCCATCCGGTATGCCTCATACAGGTCATCTGCCCTCGCTCGCGCCACGCCATCGTTCGGTCGTAGACGACGGCGCGCGCGGGCGTACTGGCGTCGGGCGCGGACACTCGCGACCCGCAATTCCGCGATCGCGGCCGACCACCAGTACACCGCCCGGCGAGGAGAAGCTCGCCACCTGCGGCCAAGTTGCAGCGAGGGCGGCTGCCATCAGGGCGTCCTTGTCCAGGCGCCGAAGCGCCCAGCGGCGCGGTGGGATGCCATCCGGGCGGCGGTGCCGGGACGCAGCCCCGGCGGCAGAGACCTCCATCCGGATATACCGGTGATCGGAGAGTGTCTCTGCCTCCGGGGCCACCTGCCAACCCGACACCATGCGCACGGCGTTGGGGGTCGCGAATCCAACATCCACGATAGACCCCCCATATCGCCGCACGCACGTGTGCTCCGACCCCCGGTTCAGTAACCGAAGGTCGAGCCCCGCCGCCCAGTCGCCCAGGATCCCGCCGCGAACGGTGGTCCTAGGGGATTTGGCGTTAACCCGACTTGGCGTTAAAGTCCCCCAGGACTAGCACCGGCCGGGCCGCGCAGCGCTGCACGCATGCCGCGACCTCGGCCAAGTACAGCTCGAACGCGGCGTGACCGCTTTGCTGCACCCCCTGCCCACTGACGTAGCGCTGGCGTGTTATGCCGATGACACGCTGGTGCTCGTCAGTGGGTCAGACTGGGGAGGGACAGCGCGCGTGGCAGAGGTGGCGGTGGCCACTGTCGTCGCCGAAATCCGCAGGCTGGGCCTAGACGTGGCGCCCCAGAAAACGGAGGCCATGTACTTTCAAAGACTTGGCCCCCGTGGGTGCCACCGGCCGGCCTGCGGATCCGAGTTAGAACAGCCTACGTCGAGGTGAAGGCCCATATGAAATATCTGGGCCTGATCCTCGACAGCCGGTGGCGCTTCGTCGACCATTTCGACCGCTTGGCCCCCCGGGTGGAGAAGGCGGCTGCTGCACTAGGCCGCCTTCTCCCGAATATCGGGGGGCCCGATGTTGGAGTCCGCCGCTTCTACGTGGAGGTGGTGCGGTCAATTGCCCTCTACCGGGACCCGGTATGGGCCCCAAACCGGGATGCCAGCCGGCGCAGCATGGATATGCTGCGCCGTGTCAACCGTCGGCTGGCCATCCGGGTGATTAGATGGTATCGCACCATCTCCCACGAGGCGGCGACTACTCTGGCGTGTCTCCCGCACCTGGAGCTCCTAGCTTGGAAAAACCGGCAAGTATACCGGCTCTCCAGGGAGCTCCAGGAGGCTGGGAGACCGCCAGAGGAGAGGAGGCAAGCGGTCGAGGAGACGAGGCGCCGTGCCCAACGGACCGTTGTATTTATGTGGTTCCAGCAAATGATTCGGACTGGAGCCACGCAACGGTCCGTTGGTGCAGTCCTGCCACATTGGCAAGAGTGGCAGGACAAACCGGGTAGGCTGTCCTACAGGATGACACAGGTACTCACTGGGCATGGTTCCTTTGGTGAGTACTTGTGTCGAATCGGGAAGGAGGCGACGACGGTGTGCCACCATTGTGGAGGACCCCAGGACACGGCGCAGCACACGCTGGAAGTCTGCCCAGCGTGGGTAGATGATCGCCGTGTTCTGGAGCAGGAAGTGGGAAGAAATCTCTCGCTGGCTACCATAGTGGGAAGGATGGTGGCCAGCGAGAGAAACCTAACAGTGGTAGCCTCCTTCTGTGAAGTTGTTATGTCACAGAAGGAGGCCGCGCAGCGGGGAGCGCGAGCGGACCGCGCATCCCGCTCGGAGAGGGAGGGCTCGGAGAGGGGCCAGAGCGAGGCATCCTTCGCCTCCTGGCCCCCTCCTACGCCTTTGAGGTCTAGAGGGACCTCCAGAATTGGGGCGGCCCGCCAGCACTCCCTCCGACCACCACGTCGGTGATCAGGAGATTGGCAGGCCGCCCCTGGGGGCTGCAGGTGCTCGGTGCAAGGGGCCCGAGCACCGAAGGCAACCCCGGGGCTGCGGGCGTCGGGTGACTCTGTGATGTCTCACTAGAGTTCCCGGTCCCTCGCCGCAGCGCCGGAGGACGGTCACCGTGGGGTTTTAGCCGGTAAAAGTCCGGCACTACCCCGAGGCCCCCCCCTACTTAGGGCCTCGGGGTGTCCATGAGGATTTCCCCACGTACAAAAAAAAAAAAAAAAAGGTCTGGGTTAGGACTGGGTTTGGACTGGGTTAGGCCTAGGTTAGGCCTGGGTTAGGTCCTCCGCGACGTCTACAGGGAGGCCAGGAAGGCCCGCCGAAGAGAGATAATTAAAAGCAGAATTGAAGCCTGGAAGATCCTGTGTGGGCAGGTCGAAGGTGACGTGTGGGGTAAACCCTACAAAGCAGTCATGAGAATCGTTAAGCCTTGGTCGGACCCGCAAGTACTCTCGGCGGAAAAGGCCAGGGTGGTCGTCGAGGCTCTGTTTCCCAGGGCCTCTGGGGAGCCCCCTCTCCGGAGCTTCGACCCGGGGTGGGAGGCGGCTCTCGGGGGTTTTGAGCCGGTGGAAACGAAGGAGGTCGTGGAGGCTTGTTCGAAGCTCAGGGTTGACTGGGCCCTGGGTAGGGACAACGTCCGGGGAAGGGTGGTGGCGGCCATTATCCGGGAAAGGGCCGTGAGGGTGGCGTGCCTTTTCAACAGTTGTCTGGATGAGGGAGCAGAGGCTGGTCCTGATCCGGAAGGGGGGGAGGGACCCTGGGTCCCCCTCCGCGTACCGACCCCTCTGCCTCCTCAGCGTGTGGGCCAAAACTTTCGAGATGGTCCTGAGAGAAAGGTTGATGGCGCCATCGGACCCGCAGGGCTGTCGGACAGCCAATACGGCTTCCGAAGGGGACGAAATACGGCTCAGGCCCTCGAGGGGTTTGCGTCCTGCTCGCCCTTGACGTGAGAAACGCCTTCAATACCCTGAGGTGGAGGCATATCCTGGTGGCAGGAGTTGCGCGGGGAATCCCGTCGTACCTCATTAGGATTCTGGTGGGGTACTTTAGGGACCGCTGGGTGTGGTGCCACACCGAAGAAGGCCCAGGCATATTGTTGCCGAGATGGGGGTCCCGCAGGGCTCGGTGTGGGGCCCTACCCTGTGGAACCTCGCGTACGACCTGGTTCTCAGGTGCGACCTTGCGCCGGGATGCCGGATTGTGGGGTACGCCGACGATATCGCCCTGGTCGCGACGGCGGGGACGATTGGGGTTCTCGAGGAGCGGGTTAACCACTCCAAGGGTGGTTATGGGTGGCTCATCGCGCACGATCTGGAGGTAGCACCCTCCAAGACGGAGGTTTTCTCCTAAACAGGAAGAAAATAGGGGACTTTAAAGTCACTGTCGGGGGCAGAGGTGAGACCCAGCACCCAGATAAAGTACCTGGGGTCACCTTCGATGGAAGCTTTCACAGTTTCCGCGTTCACGTGGAAACTGTGGTTTCAAGGGCGGTACGAGTCATGGCGGCTCTGGCTCGTATCATGCCAAACATCGGGGGACCCGGACAGGCCAAGAGCATGTTTTATTATCGGGTGCTGGAGTCGATTCTTTTATACGCCTCCCCCATCTGTTCGGAGGCACTGGACATTGAGGTCAATAGGACGAAGCCTAGAAGGGCCCAGAGCGTGGCACTGTCCCGGGTGGTGAAAACGTTTTGCACCGTGTCCCTGGACGCCCTTAACGTTCTGGCTGGGGTTCCACCCATCGAGATGATAATAAAGGAAAGGGCGGCCCTTTATGCATTGGAGAAGAGGACGCCGGAAAGGGCCGAACGAGAGGTCGAAAGGGCGAGGATCCTCGAGGGCACGCTGCAGGTATGGCAGCAACACTGGAGCGAGAAATGCTGCGAAAAGATCACGTATGGGTGGATCCCCAGGATACGTGAGTGGGTTGGAAGGAGACACGGTGCCCTCACGTACCATCTCACCCAGGCGCTTACCGGTCACGGATGTTTTAATGTGTTTAGACATCGGAACGGTAAGGCGGCCTCAGGTACGCAATGCTGGTACGGGGCGACAGACACTGCGGAACATACACTCTGTGTGTGCAAAAATGGAAGGATAAAGGAGGGAGCTGGCTGTGGCTCTCAGGTTGGGGAGGGTCACGGTAGAAGAGATGGGGAGGAGGATGCTGGAGGCAGCAGCGAGATTGGGAGAAAATCCGGGTCTATGTCACGGAAATAATAATTGAAAAGGAGGATTTTGAAAGGGAGATTGACAGAGCTCGGCGAAGAGGCCTTCCTCCCCCTCCCCCTCCGCTGTCGCCGCCGCAGTAGTTTATCACCCGGGAGAAAAGGTCTTGTGTAACGCGTGTGGTCTAAATGATAAACAAGTGTTAAGTGCCCGAGAAATTGTTGCCCGTGTGCAACGGGGACGTATACACCGTTATCTGCTATCTATCTATTTATTTATTTATTTATACACTTATTTATTTTATTTATTTTATTTCATTTTATGCATCCTTTTATTTATTTATTTATTTATGTACCTATTTATGTTTTATTTATTTTGTTACTTTGTTACCTGTTATTTGTTTTCTGTTACCCTGATTTATTGGCTTTACACCTTTACTTTATGACTCTGTGACTCTTATTACTATTATTACCGTTTTATTTAAGCTATTATTATTATTTTATGATTTTATTTTAGTATATTTGTTGGAGTATATATTGTAACGTCCGAATTTTACCGAGGTTCTGGGGTAAGTGCCGTGGGGTTCATCACAGTCCTCTTACCAAAAGGCTGCCTTCCCACTCCGTGGCCAGATCTTTCTAGAAAATCTTTATCGTACTACTCGTGTCGTACAGCACCTTGACTTGGGTTAATGGGCCACACGCCGGTTACTTTTCGATATTCGGCTTTGGGGCTCCCTATCGCCGACATATAAACAAAACATCCGCGACTCTTGGAATTCGTCGCGCCTCAAGTATCGACTACATCGGCCCAAGTCTGATGACAGACTTATGGTTCCGGTATCGATACCTACAGTACTCTTGAGAATCTGGTCAGAGCCCCAAATGCATTGACCCTGACACGTGCCACCCCTTAAAAAGGGATTGACGCTAACATATTCATTTCGTCTTTTCATCTATTTGAGTTTATTTTGCTGCGCCTGCATATTGCACAGGCTTATTATATATATTCATCATTCAATTTTATATTATCATTCTTTTACCATCTTATGTCACCTGGTGTGACTTTTTCCTTTGTTTTTTTCCTGTTCTTTTTATTCTATTTTATTTTATCTTATTTTATTTTATTTTGTTTCGGTTAAAATAAATAGATAGAATATAAAGAAAGTTTTAATCGGAGGCACTTTTGAGGGCTTGACTGCCATCTCTGCAGTGAAATAGCCCTAGTAGATGGTAATTAGGACATAGAAAGAGGCTGGAGAGGGCGTGGTTGCAGGTCGGTAAGCACTTCAGGCTACGAAAGGTAAGTGCACCGACTGTTGGACAGCAACCGCCAACCGGTAATTGATACGAGGGCAGCACTGGGGAAAGGTAAGTACCCACCGAGGTCTTCGGCGAGCGACGGTCGGTAGGCGTCAGGCCCCCTTGGGTCGCTACTGACGGTAAATAACAGACTGTCGAACGGAGGTTAATGTGGCCCCGGGACTTTGCCGTGCAGCGATTTCTGCTGCCGGTACTTTACCCGGCGGAGGCACCATTTAACATAGGCTAGCTTCAAGTCCAGTTCATTTTATTTTATTTTATTTCATTTTATTTCATTACACTTTATTTTACCATATTTTATATGTAAGTTTGAACGGTCCCGCCAAACTGACCATGTGACGGGAGAGAAATATGATTGTAACAAAGTTCAATGGTGAAAATGCAAATTGTTAAAATAGGTGCGAGTTAATATCGCTCTCACCCTTTAACGAGGTGTCCGAATTACGAGGGAGTGGGAATGTGTGGGAAAGTGAATGGTACACTTGTAACTTTCTTTCGCCTAGTCAAGCGACTAGGCCGTTTATTTAAAAATTGAAAATTAAAATAAAACCCAAAATTAAATAAACAAAGAGAAAGAAAGAAAATTTATATTTTTAGAAAACCCACCACCAATAGAAAAACCGGGCCGTTCCTCAGGCACTACGGCTCTCGTCTCGGTCTTCTGCAACAAAAAGAAACCGAAATTTGGTTGAGAAAGGTGACAACGCTCGTCGCGTTGTCTGACTCTGCGTCAATCCACACGCTCCTGTCTCTGTTTATGATAAACAGGAGCGGGATTCCTTCACAGCGATACGCAACTGTGTTAGTGGATCAGAGTCTTTAAACGTTTCTCGTGTGATCGAGAAACGTTCGATTGATTAAACGTTTCTCGTGTGATCGAGAAACGTTCGACTGCAGTTCTGAAAATTTTATAACAGCAGATGGGGAAGACAAGATTTGAGCCTCGATCTTCCCACTGCTGCTGGCTTGAATTTTGGCTGAGGTGACAACAGTTGGAGGCTGTAAGGCTCCAAAATTGTCCACCCGTGATTCAGCGTCGTTTCCCGGTCCGTACGGGACCGGCGTGACGCACGCCCTCACCCGCGCTAGAAGCGTCTGCCCGCTAAGGTGCTTACACCACGGCGCCCTCGTGCACGTCGCTCTACACCGAGTGTCCGTACACACTGGTGATGAGTGACCGACGTTCGAGCTAATCGAATTCAGCCGAGAGCACCCAGGGTATGCGCCGAATAAAGGCCCCTATGGGGGTGGTACTCAAACTGAGATTTCGACCCTCGGAAACGACAATCCCACTCAGGGTATACGCCCAAAGGCCCCTATCAGAGTGTTTGAATCGCACAAAAGTTCAAGGAAAACCGAGAAGTTTTTCTCGGTTCTCGTTGCACGACAGCTGATTACAGCGGTACGTGCCTTCCACACAACGGTGGCGACAATCGAACACTATTTAAGTGTTACGATGATTGTTATCAGCCACTGGTTGTTAATGTGAAATCGCTTTATGCTATGAAACAATTGACGCAACGGTGGCGATAATCGAACACTATTGAAGTGCACACGATTATGATCAGCCACCGGTTGTTTACTGTAAATTGTTTCAATGCTGCGTTTTTCCAGAACGGTTCTATACACACAACGATCACTTAACTCACGAAACCGTGAGGTACGAAATCCGACTAGGTTAATTCTTTCGAATTTACCACAGTCTTAATCTCGTTCCGTTTCGGTTCTGTGGTGTAACTACACGATTAAACGAATTTAATGTCGCGTATACCGTGATCGCGGTGTTGGACTAGGTCGGCTTGGAAGAAGCGCACTCGTCGAGAACCAGATAGCAAGTGATTGTCGAGACAGACCCTCTTGTGCGCGTTCGCGAGAGGGGAGATTGTCTGTCTCGTATTAATTTTGAATCCTCTCTGTTATTTCGGCGTAGTAACACCGGTTCTCATGGAACCGTTACTAGCCGATCGTGCGACTATTATCGAAGGTAACTTGATTTTTCTACACGGTATTGCTCCGAAGCGTTACGACGCAGAGAAGGTTCTGGAATGTCGCGAACACTGAGGACAACACCGTATAAGAAATGTCTCCTTTTCCATAGATCACGATAATTTAATCCGCCGTTTCTAATAACGAATTAACGCGTTATTTAAACATACGCCCTTGCACGGTCCGTAATGAAAAGAGAGAAGCGGTAATTCGCGGTCGCGATGCAGAGAGGATTTTGTTTTCGCTAATTAGTAAAACGTTACTTTACTTTGACGAGGTCGGTTTCAGCTGTGGTCTGCTGCTGCTGCAGCAGCTGATGACGTTAAACCGCCTGCGTCACCATGTTTTCCGGTGGCAGGCTGCCGTCTGCCCTGGCTCTGCGCCCCTGCCCGCACTTTGGCCTTGCGGTGGCGTTGGGCGGTTCCGCTTCTGGGACCGCCCCGTGGCGGCTGCGGCTGCGGGGCCTTCCTCCGCTGGCCGCTCTCGCGGCCGTCGGGTGGGCGTCGGCGTCCTTGCGGGTTGGGCGACCGGCGTCGGCTCTTTTTCGGGTGAAATTGCGCCGACGGCCGCCGGCCCAGCTGAGGTCGAAATGACCCCTCCCTCCGCCGGGCAGCGGTATCGCCTTGTCAAACCAGGGATGCGCCCTGGGACCCGGATCACTTCAGGCCCCAGATGCACATCATATGCTGGCAGCTGTCCTCGAACGGGCCGGCTGCGGTGGTGTTTGGTGGGCGGTCGAGTCCGGGTTCCAAGGCGGTGGAGGTCAAAGGCCTGCCTCCCTTCTCCGTCTCTTTCTGCCCCTCTTGGAGGCGAAACCTCCCAGCTGGAGGAGACGTCCGAATTGGACCTATCTCGGGGGTCAATTTGTTGCGCCCCCACCATCGTCACGACACACTCGTCACTGCTTGACATTTTCACTTTTTTCCTTATTTCCGCACGCGATAGTACTACGAACTGAACAGATTCGGCCCGGGATCCTAAGCGAAGACAAGGATCTCCGGAATCGGGGATCGCCCCTTCCTCAATCCAGACGGAAGGTATGGTATGGTTCCCCCTGTTCGTACTTTACCTGAGATATGTAGAACGTGAGACAACAAATACGTTTGTATCTATTGTCTTTCCGCTCTAATTTCGTCTCCTGGCATGCGGAATTCGATACTCTTATCCCGATAGCGTCGTCCTTGTTTATTGACGACGCGGACTCTTCCACGGGCAATTTACACAGACGTAAGATCGGACGTGTAGACTTGGCCGTGCGTACTTACTACACGCACGTGCCTGTCCTGCCCGGAAAATTTCATCCGTCCCATTTCCATTGGTTTGGGGAGGGGAGGTTTTGCACCAACACCAAATCGTTTGGTTTTAGCTGTGCGTGGGCGGTACGCCACTTGTAGCGATTCTGGAGGTGCGTGAGATAGGCCATCACGTGTCCAATGCCTCCCAAAGTTGCTCATGGAATTTTCTGAATCGCTCTCCAGCGTGTAAGCCGGGAAAGATTTTCAGTTTCCCACTGACTCGACCGGAAGTGCATTTATAGGGCTTCCGATCAAGAAGTGGCCCGGTGTGAAGGCGCATAATCCTCAGGGCTCATCGCTTTCAAAGCGGCGATCTGGTCGAGAATTTAAGCTCGCTTCGATCTTGCAGAGTAATGTCTGCATTTCTTCGCTTGTTGGCGCGAATTCGCCGAGAAATGCGTTTGAGGTGAGTGTTTCACCGATTTCACACCGGCCTCTCTCTGCATACCGCCGAAATGGGGTGCACTAGGTTGGATTAAATTCTCCACGTAATACCCCCTTTGGCCGCACTTATTGCGCTCATTTTCCGGTGTAAACTTGTATTAACTATATTGAAATGTTCTCGCCAATTCTCGATCCGCACCGACGAAATTCCGTTCCGTTATCACCCTGAACATGCCAGGACGGAACTCCTCGACGGGCTATAAATCGATCTAAGGCGGCCAAAAATGCACTTTGTTGTGTAATCATGCACGAGTTCACGATATGCACGGCTCTCGTAGCAAAGCAGACGAATACTACGGTATATGTGCTTTGTGAGCCGTTTTTTCCGCGATCCGGCGGAGTCACGGACCAGAAATGAGTCCTGCGTAATCGACTCCGCAGTTCCGAAAAAAACTCTCGTGCAGCGCGGCTGCGTTCCCAGGTGAATTAAATCCTGCATTATCTGCGTGGAGGCGTTTGTTTGCCATCTCACGCATCGAATGCAATTATCGGATGAGCCGTACGCGCCGCATTCACGACAACCGATGATCCAAAATTTTTGTCTCTGACCGTGGCCACATGGTTAATTGTAAACCCCGTACAGCAACGTATCAACGTGGCATTGCCTGGATTATCACTGCGTTAGAAACATGATGCTTTGGCAGAATTATCGGGTGTTTTGTTTCCCATGCAATTACTGCATTCTTCCAGCCGTCCACCCACTCCTCAAGACGTCTTTGTCGTCGAGGAAAAAGGGGGTTTAGGCTTTAACGGAGACTTTGCAGGAATTCCCTCCTGCTTTTTAAGCTTTGGTACTCCTCCGCAAAGTGCCATGCGTTGCAGGTAGCGCACAATTCTTTCTGCTGCATCGCTGTAATTCCGGCGACTTCGACGATTTTGGCATCGAATGACCGTCGCTCGCCCTCCCACGTCTTCCTTAATCCCGAAGACAGTAGGCGGTTACGCGAAGTAGCTTACTCCATTTGGAGAAAATCGGAATACAAAATCCCGTTCCTTTTCCGGAGTTGCTACGAGGGTTATGCGATACGCGTTTACCCTCCTCGTTCTCGATCGAATCAGGCGTTTTTGGACAATTTTCTCTCGTTTTCCGAAGCCACGTCGGGCCTGAAATCCAGAGACTCTGACTGGAAGGAGTTCCGCCGCGTCGACCCCACGCGAATTTAAATCCGCAGGGTTCGATCGCGTGGGAACATGATTCCATTCGGCGTTCCGGGAGTAATCGTCTGGATTTTCGGGACACGCGGTTGGCGATTACAACCTTCCATGTCGAGGCGTGTTTCTCTTAACCAAGCTAGTGCAATCGTTCGGGAATCTGTCCAGGCAGATTATGCGGTCCACCTTTATTGAGAGGGACCGCTTCACGTGCAACACCAGCTCAGAAAGGAGTGCACAGCCCCGTTCAACTTTCCAGAACGGGGATGGGCTGCGTTTTGATCGGAGCGACTCGCGTTTTTTGCCAATAGCAACGTCGTAAAAACTTCTCTGTTGCTTATCAAAGATCGTCACGCGTAAATACGTGACGGCCGAATAGAACCGCGAGCGAGGCGTCGCAGAAACACATGCAATTCTATTATTGACACCGTATCAGCTCCGTAACGTAATCCATCTGGGAATTTTTAATTCCTTTAAAAGTTGCTCCAATCCGTGCAAAACGCGTTCCACGTTCTTTTTGCGTATTCGCCAGGAGATTTGATCGTCCCACTGGATTTTCCTCCAGCCACTGAGAGACTGCATCAAAATCTTTGCGCGAATTACAACCGGGGCGATAGCCAGCCGAGCGGATCGAAAGAAACGCGGCAATCTCCGAAAACAAATTTCTTTTTGTCATCGGTGTTGCCGCGACGGTTGGAACCGTTGAGATTGAAATAAGAAATAATCTCCAGACGGTATCCATCGTAAACCGAGCACCTTTAGTTCGGAGTCATCGAACAAAGTGAGGTTCCACTGCGTGGAGTGAGCTGTGGGGATATTTCCGCAATAATTGTAAGGCGAATTTCCGGCCCACTTTCTCAGCTGAAACCCACCTCCTTGCAGGAGCTCGCATACTTGCGTACGGATTTTTCTCCAGCAAAGAAGGTTTATCTGGTGCTCCCATGAATACATCGTCGACGTAAAATGTCCTTCCTCGAGGATCGGAGCGGCAAGCGGAAATTTCTTTCCGTCCTGCTCCACTTTAACTCGAGAAGGGTACGCACTCGACAGAGTATGAAGGGCGTACGCCGTTCCGTATGTGACGGTATTTAAATTCCCGAACGCTGTCAGCTGTTCGTTTTCGGTGTGCACTCGCATACAATGCATTGGGAAACGACGATCTCTGGGGCGACGAGAATCTGTCGAAACATCTTCTCGATATCGGCCACCAGCACGTATTCGTACAAACGCCATCTCGTTAATACCGAGGTAACTTATCGTTTTGTAACTTTGGACCTACGTGAAGGATGTCGTTTAGGAGCGTCCACCTGCCGTTCTGCTGGTCGCATTGAATACGACCCGCAGTTTGGTGGTCGCGCTGTCCGTACGAATGACCGCTCGGTGCGGAATATAGAGTCTAGTTTGGTCAATGGGCTTTATGCGCGTCATATGACCTCAACGACTGCATACTCCGCCAGAAACTCTGCGTATTCTTTACCGAGGGTCGGGTTCGTGTCCAGTTTCCTCCACCTCAGCCTTGTGAGCAGAGAGCGCGATGTGGAATGAATTTCCCAACGCCTCACTCCGGTCTCGGGTAATTGAGCGACAAAGAGGTAGTCGGACTACAAAAACCGACCTGTTTCGTTACTGGTAACGGTTTTTTGAAGAAATTCTTCGCTTTATTTCACTCCTCTGCTTTAGTGCGCATGGAGGTTGCGCAGAATTTCTTCCATTTCCCAGAACCTTCAGGAACCGCTTGATCCAGCGTTTCGAGTACGGTGCAGTACGGTGTCCGCACCGTGTTCCTGAGCGCCGCCCCTAGCTTCTATCGGCCCGGATATTACCGCAGCCGAATGCAGTTTCTTCGGGCGATGGGACCTGCGTCGGTTCCTCGACGGAAACCAAGATCGCATAATACTGCGCATACAGGTCCGCGCCGATCAAAACTTCAATGGTTTGCAGTCAGACGTGGGGTCCGGGGTCGGCGAGCGGTAGGTCATGGAACGCTTTGTTGCACCGAGCTGTTCCTACCGATGGAGTCGCGTACGTCGTGATTTGAGACACGACATACGCATCTACTCTCACACATCGGTTTTCTACCGTCTCTTCTCGCCTAAACTCAGTCCGACACTGTATTCCCGATCGATTGGGTTCCGGTCACCCCCAGGCCCGTCACCGTGGCTGGGGTTTTCCTCCGCGCGAGCTCAAGGTCAATGACCAGTTCGCGGCTATGAAGCGAAGTTTCCGATCCCTGATCAAGTAGCGCGCGCGCCGATTCGCGACGCACCTATTACTTTGCCAGAATACTCGTACTCGAGCTGTCGCCAAAAGCACTGGCCTCGGTGCGCCTGTACCGAGGAAGCGGTACAATGCGATGTCGAGGCGGGTGTCGTTTTAGCACTCGCCAAGTAATTGGCCTTCGGCACCACTCGGTTCCGTCAGGCCGGCGGCAGGATGGGGCGTTTACGAAAGCCTCTCCTCACGCATTTGCCGAACTCAGGATTTGGTATCGGCTGATTCCGCTGAGGTTCCCGTTCTTGGTCGAAGTGCAGCAGGGGGATGATGCATCCGCCGCACTTCGTACATGCCGTCGAACTCCTGCATTTCGTCACCGTGTGCCGGGTGGTGCCTAAGCATTGTAAGCACCACCGACGATTGTCTGCGCTCCGACATATTGACTGCGCATTTTTGCAGTCAATAGCCCGAAAATGGTTGCAGATTCGTCGAAACCGTGCGGCCCGTTACAGAACCCGCACGGTTTCGTGGCCGGTTTTCCAAATCCTGCTCTAACGTTGTCTGAATCCGTTTCCGCCGGCTTTTCAGCCTGGACGTGTTCGCGCGTGACAACGTTGTGGCTTCTCACGCATTCTCGAAGCGGTGCCGTTATCGCGCACCGAGCTTCGATTGATGCGTGGTTTTGTTGGAAGCCCCAGCGCGGCTTTTTCTGCGCTCCTCGTTCATTGAGAGCAAGGCACGTGACCGTTTTGTCAACGAACTTCCTTACGTCCTCGAACGTAGGATATTCGGACGAGAGAGTCTAGCGTTTTTTGCCATTCCAGCTCCATTTCCGGGAGTGAAATGTTGCTTCACCCAATGAGGCGGAGGGAGCCAGTCTCGTTGCTGTTCCGGTGTACCCTTGGTATCCAGTAGAACAGCAGCCATGGCTAAAGGGTGCAACCGAGTCACTTGTTGCATGCTGAATTCAAGTCATTCATATCAATAAGGCTTCAGATGCATAAAAGCTTGTCCAACAGCTTTTCCAGTGACTAAGCGTGGTAGGCCGAATTCGTTCTTCCCAGCCTCGCCCCCACGCTTCCGTGAAGTTGCGACCCACTACTGGGAGGGAAGCAACGGTTTGCAGCAGCCACGGCCCTCAAGGCAGGCGTTTAAAAATACAACCGTTGGATGTCTCCCAGTGCAGCATTATTAATCCGCCCCAGTGGTAAAAACAGAATCACTCGAAATGTTCCATTCACGAGGATCACCACCGAATTTGGGTATTCGCTGCTTGGGAGCTCGATCGGTGCGTTGCACGTTCGACCGACACCGCTGCGGCTTTGTCAGCGGTAAGTCGGTCAATTTCCGACTGCTTACGAAATCCATGGAAATCTTGGGAAATCGTTCTCGGCGGTCAAGATAACATCTCTCTGTTTAAAGAAATGCATGACTCTGCCTTTGCGCCGGTTTTAGAAGCTTGCGGGCGTCTGAATACCGATCGTTTATCTCCTTCCATAAAGTTTTGGCATATTCGAGCTTTTCCTCGAGAAGCCTCACCGAGTAATTCGCTCTGCCTGCTTTTTTTCAGGTTAGTACCCAACTTTGCTAAGGCGGTTGGTGAATTTCGCACATAGTTTCTATGTGCCTGCATCAACCTCCAGTCCACGTGTGGATTCTTTAGCCACGGCCATTTGTTCTGGGTTTTATCGAGGATTAATCCAGCTCGAACTAACCTCTTACGTGAATATTCGACACGACGCAAGAGTGTTGTACCTGTCCCTTTATTCCACTCAACCTCGTGTATCCGGCTCGAAGGACTTTTGTTAAAATAGGTGCGAGTTAATATCGCTCTCTCTACCCTTTAACGAGGTGTGTCCGGAATTACGAGGGAGTGTGGAATGTGTGGGAAAGTGAATGGGTATTAATTTGTAATTTCTTTTCGCCTAGTCAAGCGACCAGGGGCCGCTTTATTTAAAAATTGAAAAATTAAAATAAAAACCCAAAAATTAAATAAACAAAAAGAAAGAAAGAAAAATTTATATTTTTAGAAACCCACCACCAATAGAAAAACCGGGCCGTTCCTCAGGCACTACGGCTCTCGTCTCGGTTCTTTCTGCAACAAAAGAAAACCGAAATTTGGTTGAGAAAGGTGACAACGCTCGTCGCGCGTTGTCTGGACTCATGTCAATCCACACGCCAGGCCCTGTCTCTGTTTATGATAAACAGAGCGGGATTCCTTCACAGCGATACGCAACTGTGTTAGTGGATCAGTATACTTCAAACGTTTCTCGTGTGATCGAGAAACGTTCGATTGATTAAACGTTTCTCGTGTGATCGAGAAACGTTCGACTGCATGTCTCTGAAGTCTTCCGAAAATTTTATAACAGCAGATGGGGGAAGACAAGATTTGAGCCTCGATCTTCCCACTGCTGCTGGCTTGAATTTTGGCTGAGGTGCACAACGCCGTTGGAGGTTGTAAGGCTCCAAAAATTGTCCACTCAGTGATTCAGCGTCGTTTCCTCGGTCCGTACGGGACCGGTGTGATGCAAAGCCCTTAACTGGGCGCTAGAAGCGTCTGAACGTTAAGGTGCTTACACCACGGCGCCCTTCTTTGAACGTGTCGCTCTACACCGAGTGTCCGTACACACTGGTGCGATGAGTGACCGACGTTCCGAGCATAATCGAATTCAGCCGAGAGCACCCAGGGTATGCTGCCGAATAAAGTGCCTCCTATTGGGGTGGTACTCAACCTGAGATTTCGACCCTGGAAACGACAAATAATCCCACTCAGGGTATACGCCCAAAGGCCCCTATCAGAGGTGTTTTGAATCGCACAAAGTTCAAGGAAAACCGGAGAAGTTTTTCTCGGTTGAACTCTGTTGCACGACAGCTGATTACAGCGGTACGTGCCTTCCACACTAACGGTGGCGACAATCGAACACTCATTTATGTTACGTGATGATTGCTTATCAGCCACCGGTTGTTAATGTGGGAAATCGCTTATGCTATGAAACAATTGACGCAACGGTGGCGATAATCGAACACTATTGAAGTGCACACGATTATGATCAGCCACCGGTTGTTTACTGTAAATTGTTTCAATGCTGCGTTTTTTCCAGAACGGTTCTATACACACCACGATCACTTAACTCACGAAACCGTGAGGTACGAAATCCGACTAGGTTTATTCTTTCTATTTTACGAAAGTATTATTCTCGTTCAGTTTCGGTTCTGTGGTGTAACTACACGATTAAACTGAATTTAATGTCAGCGTATACCGTGATCGCGGTGTTGGACCAGGGTTCGGCTTTGGAAGAAGCGCACTCGTCGAGAACCAGATAGCAAGTGATTGCTCGAGACAGACCTCTTGCAGATGCTGCGTTCGCGAGAGGGGAGATTGTCTGTCTCTGCGTATTAATTTTGAATCCTTCTCTGTTATTTCGGCGTAGTAACACCGGTTCTCATGGAACCGTTACTGGGCCGATCTGGGCGTGACTATTATCGAAGGTAAATTTGATTTTTCTCACACGGTATTGTTCCCGGAAGCAGGTTACGACGCAGAGAAGGCTCTGGAATGTCGCGAACACTGAGGACAACACCGTATAAGAAATGTCTCCTTTTTTCCATAGATCACGCGAGAATTTAACCGCCGTTTCTTAATAACGAATTAACGCGTTATTTAAACACAAATGCTAGATCATGGATGAAATTATTCATACAAGAGTGTAATAGAGTAAGAGTAGCAGAAGGTAGCTATACACAAGTTCTAAGATTATTTTTGGAAGTATCGGCCTTAAACTGGTAGGATGTAAACTTATGAACGCAAACTCAATGGCTTCATGCGTGTGGGAAATGTGGGGCAAATTCCTTTTTAGACACATTTTCTGGAGATGTCATGGGCTGAAATTACGTATGCTTTTATGAATATAAATTTCTTGTATGGATCTCTTATCAGAATTTGGATTAAAGAAACAAAAATTATTATTAGAAGCAGATCCTGAACGTACTTTGAATTCGCAAATAAATTTAATTGCACATAGCGTTACCTGAGTTTATTAGGAGTAAAATAAAAAACAGAATTTAAAAAACTATAGAAGATTTTAATGGCAAGGCTAAAACAGCTGGGTCGTGTCAATAATATAAGGAGAGAAAAAAGTAAGCAATGAAAGTAAAACTACAAATACTGAAAATTTTAAAAACCTTGTGCAATATGCATGAATTTAGGTTATATAAGAATAGATTTCACCCAGAAAGCATATGCAGAAACAAGTGATAAGAATATGCAAAATAAAAAAATAATAATATAAAAGTAATAAATAACTCTTAGAAATCCAAGATGTGCTGTGGCTAGTAGTGAACAGTCAAAAACGATTAGTAAGTCCACTTATCAAAATAGCTGAAATATCTATTAATGAAACTCTGACAGTTGCTTTTGTATGACTCGGGGTCTAATGTTTCATTAATAAACTATAAATACTGGAAGGAAAAGTATGACAGTATCAATCTAGGATAAAGTGGAGGGTACAACATAAAAAGCATAACAGGAGTAACACAAACAGAAGCGAAAGTTACAACATTATGGGGTGGGAAAGACATTGGAAAAATAGAAAAATCATTCTCCTTTTTCATAGTAAGTAGTGACAATTTCAAAGAAAACTTATTATTAGTAGGACTAGATGCCATACAAAAGTTTAGACTCAGGCAAGATGAAAACTTAAAGATTACTCAAAACTATATAGAAGAAGAAAATAAAAAAGTGAACGTGTATGAAAAAGAAGAAGACATGCAGCACGATAGCAGTAAACTGGAAAATATTTACATAAATTTGATAGCATATTTGGCAAAAGAAAATTTGATGTGGGCAAGATTCTTCAGATAAGTGAAGCAACAATAAAGTTGACAGTGAGAACAAATACTTAGCAAAAAACCATACAAGTGTTCTATGCAAGATAAAAATAGAAATAGAAAATCAAATTGATAAGTTGGTAAGAACAGGCCTAATTGAAGAATCGTGCAGCCCAGGTATGCAGCGGCCGGTCAAGCATTAGTGTCTCAAGAAAGAAGAAGGGAGAAAATCACGCCTATGCATTGATTTCCCAGAGATCTGAACAAAATTGTAGTGCCAGAAAGTCAACCATTCCCAAGAATTCGAGGATTTAACGTTACGCGCAAGAAACTGGAAGTATTTTACGAAGCTGGATATAAACTCGGCGTTTTGGTCGATACCAGTGACAAAGACAGGTACAAAAACTGCCTTCTGTAACTCATCATGGCCATTGGCAATACGGACATGTTTGCCATTTGGGCTAAAGTCTTCGGCGGCAATTTTTCAAAAGAGTACTAGCTAGTGTGTGATAAGGAAAAATGCACTGGCAGCGCATGTAGTAAATTACATTGATGACATTTTAATTCACTGTAAGAGTTAAGTGAAGAACACATAGTACATATTGAACAGACTTTAAGAGACATTACAAAATGTGAAGGTTTGAACCTAAATGGGACAAAGTGTAAATTTATACAGAATAAGACAACTTATTTAGGTCACGAACATTGGTGAAAATTGTATAAAACCAATGACAGATAATCTTATAGCCACTCAGAAAATTTCCTATGCTACCACAGACAAGAACATAATTATAAGACAAAGGGCTTACTAGGCAAAATAAATTTTTACTCTGAATATATTCCAAAAGCACAATTCTGTTAGGAACCATCTCCACAATTTGTTAAGAAAGAATGTAAATTTCAATTGACAGAAAATGCCAGATTAATTTTGGAGAAGATAAAAGAGTATCTATGTGCACAACCAGTATTAGCGATCTTTGACCAAAATGCTGCAATTTATATGTACTACAGATGCAAGCATCGAAGGAATTGGAGCATGTTCTGTAAAACAACAGCAAGAGAACAAAGAGTTAAAGCTGGTATTTTATTTTTCAAAAAATTAACAAAAAACACAAAAATCAAAAAAGGCTATTTACATTGAGTGCTTAGCACAATAAAAGGAAGCCATTTTGTACTGTGGCAGTATCATCTTTATGGGAAAAAAATTCTTGATATTCACCGATCATAAGCCACTGGAAAATTTTAATATAAACAAGTGCACAGATCTCTGAGTTATTGGAAATGGAGATAAATTTCATTTCCCAATTTGGATTTTTGATATAAAGTGTATAATCCAGGCAAAGAAAATGTAGAAGCGACTGCTTATCCAGAAAATCCAGTTCTAGAATCAGTAGAGGAGAAGGAAATATAATAGATGCGGTGGTAAGAACATCAAATGTTCTAAAAATAGAGGAAATAATTGAAGACCAAAGATTGATAAAATTAGACAATAATTATGAGGTTGAAAATAATATAATATATAAGACATTAAATAACAAGAAAAAGATTTGGATAACAGAAGAATTTGGAGTCGAGGTAATAAAAACGATGCATGCCGAACAAGGACATATTGGAACAAAACAGATGGGGTTGACTATTGGTCAAAAATTCTATTTCAAGAATATGTACATAGCAATTATAAAAATAGTTTGCAGGACTTGTGAAACGTGTAAAAATAATAAAACTGAGAGTGGGCTAGTTTTAAAGCCCCACTATCACAATTAGGGCCCAGCAACGGAGCCATTTGAGATAGTGTTCTTTGGATACAATAGGAGGTTTTAAAAGGAAATAGGAGCACAAAACGATATCTCCACTTGATTATAGACCACTTTACCAGATGTGCTTTTCATCACAACTCTCCAAAACACAGACTTCAAAGGATTTTGTAAAAATATTAAAAAGTAGGACAGAATGGAAAAATAAGAACGTTACTCACAGATCAATATGCGGGCATTAATTCAACAGGATTCAAAATGCAAAAAGATCAAAATATAACACTGATTTTCACCGGCAGTAGGATTGTGCGTTTTCAAATGGATTAAATGGAAAGCGAACAAATCAGACTTAGAACAGGATAAAGGTGTAAGATATATGAAAATAGAAACACTCTGTGGCCGGCAATAGCTGGAAAAGTGTGTAGAAGAATACAATAATACAATACATAGCTCCAGCACAGGATTCACCCCAAATATCTTCCATTGATAGGCACAGACAATTCTACACTACCACCGTCCTTGGATAAAAACAACATCGAAAATTCTTGAGTGAAAATAGATTATGGGCTCTTAGAAATTCACAGAAAGTGCATGATCAAAATAAGGCATACTATAATAAAAATGCAACAAAGATTGACTATAATATCGGCGATCTGGTATATATACAAAATAGTAAATAACTATACAGAAACAAATTAATGGTAGTCAGAAACAGGTCCGCACAGGATAAAAGAGAAGATATCGGACTTGGATTTTACGTGGGATAGACAGCGGATTTAAGAAAAAAGAGTCTAATTTATTTCCTTCACGCGAGCAAGTTGGTGCCGTACGTCCATCAACCTTGGCTGCCCACTTAAGAGGGGGATGTAAGTTTGAACGGTCTCAAGAACTGACCATGTGATGGGAGTCACATGGGGAAGACGGAGGGGGAGCGGACTGATGCGCAGCAGACGGTGTGAGGTGTGAGGTTAGGATGCAACGCTCTCTGAGTATAAGTGTAGAGGAGAGCAGTGTATGAAAAGCAAGTTAAATAATAAAGAGACTGAAGATCGACAATTTTGTGGATTCAGTTGTGAAACTACATCCACATGTGTTAGCATTTCTATTCCACCCTAGCTGAATTTCAGAAAGTGATCCTTACATATATATTATTTCTGTTTTTATTTTTATTTCATTTTTACTACTATATTTATTCTAGTCAAATTACTTCTTTACTTATCTATTTACTCATTTTTGGCATCTATTTATAATTCCAAATAATTATATACTGAGATATTATATCTTTCTTATTGGTCATTTAATTGATTTAGTAATTTATTTATACATATATATATTTATTTCACATCCTACTTACCAGTTTTATTTATCTGGTGGCTATCTCTCTTATATACAAGTTTTAGTCTTAGTTTCTGAGCTAGCATTGTTACAGGATATTATTTCATCTCCATAACCATAGATAGAGTAAGCGACTACTATATACTTTGGATTATAACCGCCTGTATTATTACTTCGGCCTATTTAGTTCCGGACTGGCCTTACGCCTTTTATGGTCATTCTTCTTCTGGGTCCCGACAATATGGGCTTTGTGCGCTTTGTATGGTATTTTCATAGTTTTTACATACACATTTAATATAGTTTAAATTTTATTTTACATTTTATTTTTATATTTTATCTTTATTTTGTACTTTCTACTTGTTACTTTAATTTTACTTTTATTGTCTCATTCCATTTTCTCATTTGCTTTATTTTGTCTTTTATTAGGTGATAAACTCTCTCCCCCCACTCTAGTGTTATCAAGTTTTCTTCAAGTTTTCATTGTTTATTCATTTATTTACATACATTCAATATCATCTATGCATTCTTTACATACTTTCTCTTTTCTACTCTATTATTATATTATATCGTAAACATATTCTAACTACTCTATCTCATTCATGGCTGGCTCCTGCAATTCTACTCTATAATTTATTATAACATTTTAACATTTAACATAAATATATAATTATACATATACTCCTTGGGATGGTACTTCTCTCAGATCACTTGATTTAATACATTATTGTACACTACCTTACCGGTTCGCCACGCCTTTCTACAGGTTTCAGTTTGATTAATCACTTTAAGATTTTATGTACTACCTTTTCACATAACTCTTTCTTGACTTTCAATCTATTCTCTAGTATACAGGGTGTTCGGCTGCCTCTAGCAAAAATTTTAATGAGCGATAGTAGAAGCCAAAATAAGACGAAAATACAAGAATACTAATTTGTTGATGGAGGCTTCGTTGCAAGTTATTAATACTTCTCTAAAGTTCCGCCTGTAGAATGACAATCCGCTAAACAGCTGTGTTCCCGCGCGGACGGTTGCGGCAGGCGAGTGCTAGTGGTTCTCACGCAGCATGTGAAAAATTCTGCTTACCGACATTGTCGACAGCCTTAGATTTTCTGTCCAATTCAGTGCGCAGGGAATGCGAACACCATACGTTGAATCAAGATTCAACCTGTCTTATGAAAATCCAGAAGCGGCATATCAAAATCCTCGCTCGACGAGATTTTCACAGAGAAAGGGTGAATGCGCTAGTTCCAAACAATACACACATGTTGTGGAACAAAAATCACCCACATGCGATTATACACGCCCCACGATTGTCCACAGTGTCCACAAGTATCCACAAATAATCCTTCCAGGCACTAACCACTATGCAATTAAATAAACACGTACCGCGATTATGTTATTCGTGAATGTCTACGGGTACGTGTATCACGAATCTTCCGAGTTACTTACGAATAAAACTGTTATTAATTTTTCAAATACACTTCAATTTAAAAATGTAAAAAGGAATCGCAGGATAAATGAAATTTTCGCATCGATTTACGTTCACGGCGAAGAATGTAACAATACTTAGCAGCCGTCTGTGCCATCGATCGACGAGGTCTTCAGAGAAACATATGCCGAACAGGCCCCGATTCTACGCCGTCACTCGCCTCGCTTTATCTCTCCTTACAATAACACTACGCGCGGAGACAAAGGGCAGCATCGGCACGTGTTCGGCCAGCTAGTCAGGCGGAAAACAGAATCAGTCAAGCTAGTTCATGCGACACATTTTAGACATATTTGATTCCAGTTATGTATTAAGTAGCAAGTAAGAAAATACAGTGATATAAACAATCATGCGAATCACTTATTAAATTCCTGTTTACATTTTTAAATTGAAGTGTATTTGAAAAATTAATAACCAGGTTTTATTCGTAAGTAATCCTCGGAAGAATCGTGATACACGTACACGTAGACATCTTCACGAATAACATAATCGCGGTACGTGTTTATTTAATTCGCATAGTGGTTAGTGCCTGAAAGGATTATTGTGGATACTTTGGACACTCGTGGGACAGTCGTGGGGCGTGTATAGTCGCATGTGGGTAGATTTTTGTTCACCAATATTGTGTATTGGAACTGGCATTCACTCTTTCTCTGTGAAAATCTCGTCGGCGCGAGTTTGATATGCCCTTCCTGGATTTTCATAAGACATTGCGTTGAATCTTATTCAACGCAAGGTGTTCGCATTCCCATAAGTGGACAAAAATCTAAGGCTGTCGATAATGTCGGTAAAGCAGAATTTTTTCATGCTGCGTGAGAAATCCACTAGTACTCGCCTGCCGCAACCGTCCGCGCGAACGCAGCTGTTTAGCGGATTGTCATTCTACAGGCGGAACTTTTTAAATGTTAATAACTTTGCAACGAAGCCCCATCAACAAATTAGTATTCTTGATTTTCGTCTTTTATTTGGCCTCTACTATCGCTCATTAAAATTTTTGCTAGAGGTAGCCAGGAACACCCTGTATATTATACTCTATACAGTTTTCACCCTATGTACATAGATATTATTTTTAGTACTTTACTTTTTCTTGGTTATTACATCCAAGAGCTATTATCACCACTCATTATATATATATTTACACATGGTGTAGTACATTTTACTCAGAATAATATCTTTTTGAAAATACTTCACTTCATACAAATCTTATGTGCTATTACTCATAGCTACCTTCGACTTATCTCATCGCACCTAGTTTTATATATCTGGTCTGTTCTTTACTCTATTATGTATTTTATTTTATACCACATTATATTATTATTATTATAATTATTTCATTATATTATTTTATTTATTATTATATTATTTATTATTTCAATTTATTTAATGGATATGCCACACTACATATATGCGACATCTTTTATAGTTGTGTTGCATTGAGAAATTTTACATAGGCACACACACATAGTACGTATACGTACTGTTAGAATATGGAGGGCTCAAATATTAATTTGAGAACCTCGTCTAACGGGTGTCCGGATTACGAAGGAGTAGGACGAAGGAAAAGTAAATCGTTTCTTTTAATTGTATTTTCGCGTCGTCGATTGTCGACGACACCGTTTATTTGGAAAAACAAAGCATAGAATAACCAAACGAAACTTAAAAGAAACTTGTAATAATAATCAAAATAAAATCAGAACAACATTTACAGAAATAAAAAGAAATTGTTGGCCGTTTGCCGATATGAACAATTGAAAAATAAGAATTAAAATCAATTGGCTCGTCGCTTGGCGCGGTAATCCGCCTCTCTTTCGACGAGTCGTCGGCCAAGGCGTCAGTCTTCTGTAACAAAAAGGACGGAACTGGTGTAAATACCCGGTAACGTTAGTCGCGTTTTCCGTCCTCGTTCTGAAGTACTCTGCGCTCCTCGCTGTGCTTGTCGCACTCAGGAAAGCGTGGGGATTCTCTGCCGCTGCGGTTACGCGGCGAAACAGGTGGACTGTATTTATTTATGTGTGCGTTCCTTTGAAACCGGGAAACAGCTGATTTGCAGTTCTAAGGAAGACGAGATTATACCTGGATTCTTCCTATACTGCGTTATCTCCTGACCGTCGTCGTAGGAAAGGGCAACAGATGGAGGTTGTAAGGCTCCAAATGTTGCGTCGAACGCCGGTTCCTTACCGTCCTCGTAATCCAAAGTCCTTGTACGGTGTGGACTGTACCTTGTCTGCGTTCACACAACGACTCTTACGGTTAGCGTACGTTTCCACTGTTGCTCTTGAGCGGTATTCCACGCACACAGTTGGCGCGTATTTTCGGAAATACCAAGCTTCAGCAGGTCGCCTGATGCTGGACAATGCGTGATTTAAATTCCTAGGCACCGACTGGAGTGGGCGGCAAGTCCACCCACGGAATACCACGTGGTCCGCTCTAGGTGGGTTTTAACCGTTCGACAGTCAAGGAGGTTCGTAGGTCAAACTCAAACTCTTCGGATACGACCGATCGGTCCAACGATACGCAATCCTGTTTCCTCAGTCCAGGTGGTTTTTACCACTGCTGCTCTTAGAAACGTTCGGAAATAAAACCACGAGATTCCTCGTTAGAAACGGAAGTGTTGTTATACCGGATGGTATCCCAATCCGTTTAAATGTACTGCACTTCCTTGCGTTTCCGACTCTTTTTCACTCCAGTTAAAACGTGTAGCGGAAGCGGAGTTTGCGTTACCGGATCGGATCCTCAATCCGTTCTTCGCACTGCACCTCTCTTCACCACGTTCTTAACTGGGCCTTCGAAAGAACGACACTATTCGTTATACTTGGTATGTACTAGGAGCGGGATCGTATGCCCATCTGCTCTCGGCCAGTTTCAAATCAAGAGTGACGATCCAGCACGGTTGAAGTCAAATTCGAGGGGAATCTCTCTCCGACTAGCGGGCGCTGGTGACGAATTCTGAATTCGTCTCTGTCCAACTTATTATTGTCGTAACCTTCTCCTTTACATCCGCCGAAACGTTAGCTCGTAATCACGCGTAGTTTCGTCGATCGCGTGATGTTTCGAAGAAATCCATATGTGACAAAGTTTTATAACCTGTCTTGTTTTCGCGTAGCGGGCACGAGAGTCGAACAGTCTCGAGTCGGTTACATACGCAGAAAAACAATACCGGGTGACGAATAATATTCTACCATTCTTATATGCTTCGAATTGACGCGATATTTAAACACGTACGCAGAGGGTGTACTGGCACCTTCATTTTCATTTACATTTTATTCGTATTTTCACGTCTACATCTATTAAAGTATTTTGATAACCTATATATACATACATTTGGTATTATAATTATATACACAAATACAGTAGCCAAACCAGGCCCTCAGGGGCTGTGTCCCGGCAATCGTCGGCCGCAGCATACGGGCGTAGCGGACCCGAGGTACCTGGAAGCTAATCACCACCGTAAGCCTCCTGTAGGTCGTCAGGCGACGACCCATTCACAATTCCTTTTTGGTTTTGTGAATGATACGTGACGGCAGGAGAAGCGGGGGCCTTTGGCTTAACCGCCTGGGCCAAGAGTGGCATGGCGACTCTATATAAATCGCCCCTCCAATCCTAAGCTTATGCGTGCGCGGCGATGGGATGCATGGTTGGGGGGGAGAAGGCCCAATCCCCAAGCGACCACCCTTCCGGGGCACCTGCCGAACCCCCCGAAGTATTAGGCTTACCCGGGTAAGGCGGCTCTGCCCGGGTGGACCTTTTATTTCCGACCTACACGTGTGGGAATTACATGGATTCAACATTTAAAACGGGGATGGGACGGGTATGTGTTACGAATGGGAGAGGACGAAGGCGGTGTTGGCTACGGTGATTTGGGCGCTGCGCGCTCACTTAGCGCCTCGGCCCGGTTTTCAGGGAAGGTGGAGGAGGACGACGAGACTGCGTCAGTCTCGTCCTTTCTCCCCTCCACGAGGGAGCCACATAGGCTTTCAAAGAGGAAGCGCGGACGGGGCAGGCCGTCGACGAAAGCGGGCAAGGCGATGAGCCCGGTTGTGATGTTGAGCTGTCTCAGGACGAGGTAACCGAGAGAGATATCCGAGAGGACTCCTCGTCCCTGAGGCGGGTCGAGAATGCTGCCGCAGCCTGCCTCTAAAGGGGCAGAAAAGCAGCGTGGCTAAGGCCCTGCGAGAGGCTGCAAAGCAAAAATCATGGGAGGCGGCGCAGTGAGCTGAGCGGGCGAAATGCCCGGCTGCAGCTCCAGGTGGAGGAGGAAGTGACGCTGGGAGGATGAGGCAGTAAGAGGCGCGCTGGAACAGCGCAAAGCCTTCCTCCTATCCTCCCTCCTCCTCCACTCTCCACCACCACGACCCAGCGGTCGTGGTAAAAGCGGAGTGCGGCGGCGGTGTTGGTGGGGACCTTTCCACCCCGGCACTCCAAGCTCGCGCAGAAGCTTTCCCCATTCTCCTCAGAGGACGAACTTCTGAGGAGGATCGGGAACATGTGATCGACGGCAAGTTGGCCGCCTTCCGGGGAGGAGCTCCTCCACGGAGGTGCGGTCGGCGGGAAGGCGGTGCCTCCCCGACCAGGGTCGGTTCAGGCAGGGAAGGCGAGGGTGGGGGGAGGGAAGGCTCCTCCCGCCGTGGCCGTTCCGGTGCCGCGGGTCGCGGCACCCCAGGGGCGTAGTGTACCCGCGGCCCCAGTGCGCGCGTCCTCTGCGGCACCATCCCAAGGGGGGGTGTCGTGGAGCGAGGTGGTAGGGCGGAAGGCGAAGAGGGCGGCGAGGAAGGCCACGCAGCCGCGACATGCTACCTCGACGCCCGCGGCCATGCGAAAGGCCAAGCGAGCAGGTGTGATCAGGGCGCCTCCCCTAAAACGGCAGCAGTGACGCTGGACCGTTCCTCAGGGGGCGACTTGACACTGCGGGGGCGATGCAGCCCGCCAGGGGATAATATATCCCTGGAAGAGCTTGGCATCGCTTCCGTGGAGGGCGAAGAGAGGCCGTGACCGGGGGCCTTCCCAGCTGGAGATCCCTGATCCAGAGGGCGGCGGAAGCAGTGGACCGACTCCGCCCAGAGGCTCCAGGAGCAGTTGGGTAGTGGGGTGTCCGGAGTCTCCTCGGCTCCAACGAAAGCGCACAGAGATGCGCATTATGTGGGCTGGATGACTCGGTCACCGCGCAGGAGGTGTCCCGTGCGTTCTAGCGAGTGGCGGGTGATTCGCCCCGAGGGAGATGTGCGGATCGGAGGAATTAGCAGGTCTCCTTCCGGCCTGGGGTCGGTGTGGGCCCGGTGTCCCACTCTCCGCCGCTAGAAAGGTGGCGGAATCCGGGAGGGTATTGGTGCGGGTGGTTTCGGCACGAGTGGAGATACTTCGCTCCGCGCCCAACTCCAGTGTCACCGATGCCTCGGAGTTGGGGCAGCACGTGAGGCAGTGGTGCACCTCGCCGGTGGACCGCAGCGGTCAAGGTGTTACCGCTGCGGGGCGAATGACCATCGACGCGAAAGTGCACTGGCGGCCCCCACTCCTGCTTTGCGTGCGGACTTGGGAGGCCAGCCGATCACAGGTGTGGGGAGCAAAATGTGCTCTCCCCTCCTGGAAGGGGAAGAAAAAGGGTCCCACCCCGGTTCAGGCAATGCGGTCGCCGGCAGCGTCCACAATGTGCAGGTGGACGGTGCCACGGGACGGACAGCCGGGAGAAGGCTGGGACGGCTGTTAACAACGGCGCCCCGCCTTCTCCTCCAGGCCAATCTCAATCCACTGCCGCGCGGCACACAGGACATGATGTCCCAAGTCCTCGCGGAGAGGGGCTGGCCTGGCGGTCGCCGCCGAGCGCCGTACCGCGTGCCTGATCACCCCACATTGCGGGCGACGCGGGACGGTTTGGTGGCGACGGTAAGGGGAGGTGGCGACGGGTCCCCTGCCGTCTCCATTTTGAGCGCGGTCGGGGTTTCGTCGCCGTGGACTGGGGAGTCGCCGTAGTGGGGTGCGCTACATTCTCGCCCTTCTGGCAGCGGTCACGCCGCGTTCGGAACTGTACTTGGGCCGTGGAGGTCGCGGCATGCGTGCAGGAGGCTGCGCGGTCCGGCCGTGGTGCTGGTCCTGGGGACTTTAACGCCAAGTCGGTAGTTTGGGGATCCCCTAGGACCACCGTTCGCGGCGGATCCTGGGCGACTGGGCGGCGGGGCTCGACCTTCTGTTACTGAACCGGGGTCGGAGCACACGTGCGTGCGGCGGATATGGGGTCTATCGTGGATGTTGATTCGCGACCACCAACGCCACAAAGTGCGCATGGTGTCGGGTTGGCAGGGTCCCGGAGGCAGAGACACTCTCAGATCACCGGTATATCCGGATGGAGGTCTCTCGCCGCCGGGGGTGCATCCCTGCACCACCGCCCGTATGGCACCACACCGCGCCGCTGGGCGCTTCGGCGCCTGGACAAGGACGCCCTGATGGCAGCTGCCCTCTCTGCAACTTGGCCGCAGGTGGGGGCCCAGTTGCCGAGCATGGAGAAGGAGGCTGCCCGGTTTCGCAATACTAGTCGCAAACATTTGCGACGCGTCGATGCCTCCGGGTCCGGGCGAGCTTCTCCTCGCCGTGGGCGGTGCGCACTGGTGGTCGGCCGCACGCGGAATTGCGGA
The DNA here is from genome assembly GCA_030068185.1 of Colletes collaris. Lineage (NCBI taxonomy): Eukaryota > Metazoa > Arthropoda > Insecta > Hymenoptera > Colletidae > Colletes > Colletes collaris. Next base: position 5,669 of record JASGYR010000355.1, on the reverse strand, counting down.
AGGTCGCGAGCATCCGCGCCTGACGCCAGTACGCCCGCGCGCGCCGTCGTCTACGACCGGACGATGGCGTGGCGCGAGCGAGGGCGGATGACCTGTATGGAGGCATACCGGGATGGCGCGGGTTGCTCTGCAGGTCGCCATCAAACGGGCCAAGACCCGGGCATGGAAAGGATTTCCTCCAGACCCTGGATGATCGATCCTTGGGGGCGCGCCCGTACAGGGTGGTGCTTGAAGAAGTTCTGCCCGTGGGCGTTCCCCCGTCACCGAGTGGTCTTGACCCCCGGCTGCTGGAGGACGTCGGTCAATACTCTTCTTTCCCACTCGGGTGAGGGGACCACGTCCTCCGGCGGAGGCGGCAGTCCCTAGGGAGTGGGCGGCCGAACTGGGGTCACTCAGGGGGATCTGACCGCGGCCATCAGATCGGCTCGGGGCGCGTGTAACACGGCCCTCGGGTCCGGATGGTGTGCCTCGGCCGGGTTTGGGTCTTGACCCCAGGGCGTCCTTGGGGCCGGACCAGGCGGATGTTCGCCCGATGCCTGAGGGACGGGCGACTCCCCCCCAGTTGGAAGGTGGCGAGAATGGTCCTCCTCCGGAAGGAGGGTCGGCCCGCGCAGTCTACCTCCGCATACCGGCCCATCTGTCTCCTCGACGAGGTGGGCAAGCTCTTCGAGCGGGTGATTGCTGCCCGCCTCGTCGAGCACCTGTCGCGGGGTGCCCCCGGCCTGGCCGACTGCCAGTACGTTTTCCGAGATGGTCCATAGACCATCGACGCGATGGGTCGTGTCAGGACCCTCTCGAAGTGGGCCGTCTCCAGGGGAGAGGTGGCTTTGGCAATATCCTTGGACATTGCCAACGCCTTTAACACCCAGCCCTGGGAGGAGATAAGTAGGGGGCTCGAATATCATCGGGTCCCCCCTTGTCTCGGGGCGGTCATCGGGGATTATCTCCGCGGCAGAAAAACAGAGCCGAGTATCCGCCGGGATGGTCATATGCGGAGGTGGAGGTGTACCGTGCGGAGTTCCGCAGGGTTGGTCCTGGCCACTCCTGTGGAATATCGCGTACGACGCAGGTGTTGCGGGCGATCTCCCGACGGCGTCAGCGCCGTGTGTTATGCAGATGGACACACTGCAAGGGCCGTCGTAAGCGCACTGGGGAGGGCCAGTTATGTCTCGCGGAGGTAGGGGCGCAACGCGTCGTCGGCCATTGGGCCGGATCAGAGGGATGGGGATGACGGTGGTGGTCCTTATGAGACCGGAGGTGATAGCGTCTCCATCTCACCTCGGCAGGATCCGGCCGCCCTCTGATCCGGGTGGTGAGGCAGATATCGAGGTGAAGCCCCCAGATGAGGCATCTCGGGCTGATCCTCGATAAGCTCACTCGGCGCTTCGGGAGCATTTCCGCTGCCTGGTCCCCGGTTGGAAAGGATGGTCGGTGCTTTGGGCCGGATTCTGCCCAACCTGGGGGCCCGGCGGGCCGAGTTCGCTGCCTCTATGTGGCAATCGGTTCAGTCGGTGGGTCCCTATACGGGGCCTCTGTCTGGGCGGACGATCTGGCGTCGCTCCCCGGCGCAGCTATGATCCGGATGCTGGCGTCGGGTGCAGAGGCGGATTTGGCTCTTAAGGGTACGGCCGCGGGTACCGGACCGTGTCACATGAGGCGGCGACGGTTCTTGCGGGATGCCGCCCGAGTGGATCTTCGCGCGGTCGCACGCGATGATGTACTCGTCACCGCGTCGACCGTCGCATCGGGGGTGGGGGCGGTGGTCCGGGTGTGCAGGAACCTGCCTGGGCGCGAGATGAAGCGCCAGGCCCGGCAGTTCGTCTCGGTGCACCGCGTGGCAAGAGCGGTTGGGCTCTGCCTACCGCGGGGCACCGGACCGTCGGGGCTGTTCTGGCCATCGCCTATGTGAGTGGCTGGACAGAGGCCATGGAAGCCTCACTTACAGGATGGCACAGGTGTACTTCGGGGCATGGCAGCTTCGGGAGATACCTGTGCCGGATAGGAAGGAGCCGACGGCGTCGTTGCTGCCATTGTGACGCTGAGCAGGACACGGCGGAACATACCCTCGAGGTATGCATAATCTGCGTGAGAGGGGGAGCCCGTGTCCTGGTCAGCGTCATCGGGTGGGATGTCTCTGCTGCCGAGCATGGTACGCGCCATGCTCGGCAGCGAGGAGAAGTGGAGGGTCGTGGCCTCCTTCTGCGAAATCGTAATGTTGCAGAAGGAGACCGCGGGAAGCGCGCGAGCGTCAGCGGGGCGCGCGCCGTGGCTCGCGCTCTCCGTTTGGTGGCGAGAGAGCGTCGCCTGGGCGTCAGGCGACGCGTAGCGGCCCCCTCGGCGTGGCGCATGACCCAGGCTGGGAGGGGTTTCTGATAGGAGCCCTCTCCGCCAGGCGGTAGCGTAGGGTCGGACCGGATGGGGGTAGCAGTGCCTCCTGGTCCGGAGTCCGGCGCACGGAGCGGCACCCTCGGTGGCCTGGTGCGGCCATGAGCTGCCGGCCCGGAGGGGTAGAGAAACGGGCGTCGTGGCGGTTGCGAGTTGGGGCTCGCAGCCGCCACTAGACGCGGCCCCGGACGGATGGCGGCAGAACGATGTGGCCTCGTCCTGCCACTATGAGACAGGGGCGATTACCGGGGGACCGTTTGTCTCCCCTGCGGTGGGCGCAAAGCGCGGGCAATGGGAGGATACCGGAAGTATACTTCAGCGATTCCCGGTATCCTCCCCAAATCGTGCGGAAGTGGTCACCGTGGGGTTTTTAGTGTGGTAGGTCCCGCGCCCGTTAGTAATGGGCGCGGGGAATCCCACACATCCCTCCCGCCTCCCCAAAGAGGTGGGAGGGAGTCTTTCGGAAGATTTTCCCCACGAAAAAAAAAAAAACTCGCTGGTCGAAACAATACGGTTGAGTGCGGATCAGCTGTAACGCGCGCTATCGCTCTCTCGACGCTCTCCTGCCCCACTCCCGAGAGCCCGAGCTGCTCGATCCACCCGCGCGGTGCTCGCGGGGTCTGGGGAGATGCGCCGAGCTTCGCGGCAGCGCGCGCGCTGTCGGATCAACCGGTGACATTTATTTAGAAAATGTACAGTTTGGTTAAAATGGTAATAAATCTATATATCGTCAAAATGCGTAAATTACATAAGACCCGGAACCACCATGATTTAACCCGGGTCTACAACAGCTGGCAAATGATAGCCCTGCCACCTTAGGTGGCAAAGTAGGAGGGGATAATTATGTACCCATAGGGTACCATGCGAGTGGGGGGTCCCCGGGACCTACGTGAGCGGATTCCGTACCGAGGAGATACGTGAACAACCGAGGCGATGAGACGGGGGTACGGAAACACTGTACCCCTAGCATTTTGTGTGTGTTTGTCCTTATTTATTTGATGACGTGGCCTTCTGGCCGAGATGCGTCTTTGCGAGCCGAGGGTGCTACCCCTATTTCAGCGGCCCTTCAGTATTTTACAGTTGCGGGAACGCATGCACCCGCAACTTTTGGGATGGTGTGGTGTTATAGGGGGTGCCCCCTTCAGATGGACGATGTCCTTCTGGGACGGAAGGGGTATTATTGAGGATCAGCCGCCCTAGAGGAAACCCCGCAGAGGTCACCCAGTTAGGGTGGCCCCTCCGGGAGGGGTTTTCGCTGCCGCCGCGTAACATCGGACGCGGCCGCTCGCGCCGGGAGCGAAGTAATGTGGTAAACAATTCCGCCCCGGGGTCAGTGCGGCGGAGGGGTTTTAGTTGGTAAGAATCCGACACTACCCCGGGTCAGGCCCGGGGTGTCTTATGCAAGATTTCCCCTCCGCCTAAAAAGAAAATAAAAAAAAAGAAAAAAAGGTCTGGGTTAGGACTGGGTTAGGTCTGGGTTAGGTTTCCCTTTTTGCCCCCATCCGCGGTTCCGGCCAGTAGTAGGCCGGCGCCGGAGTCCGTCGCGACTGAGGTTCAGGGGGCGGCTTGTTCCCAGCCGTCCCCAGATGAGGTGTCGGGAGTTGTCCCCGCCCCAGCCTCTATCGCGGCGGCCGAGAAGCGCAGTGGGGGCGCACCTGCAATCCGCCGGTGGCGGAGATGATGAAGGTGGATGTGGTGCCTGCGACCAGGCGCCCTCCACCTCCACGAAATTAGAGGGTGTGCTCTCTGGTGGGGTTCTGCAGCCCCACTATTAAAGCAGCAGCCCAAACACCGTGCGGGCCAGAGACCCTGACATGAGGGGTGTGGGATGGCCTCGTACGGCGGCGAGAGAATCCGGAGGGCGAAACCGCCAGAAATCAGGAAGGGGAGGCCTGAGGAGGCTGCGGCTGAGACCAGTTAATGTCTCAACGCTCCATTTGAACCATATTGCCGGGGGCTGCGGGGATCTCATGCTCCAAACCCTCCGCCGGGGCAGTGGAACATTGACTGGCTGTGATCGCCGAGCCTCATCGGTTCCCAAGCAACCCATGCTGGGTGGGGATTATCGGTGGGGTCTCGGCGATCACTTGGGATTACGGGCACGGCACAGGGCCGTGCTCCGTCGTCGAGAGGGGCCGCGGATCGTGGCGGTGAAGTGGGGGAACTGGTGGTTGCTTGCGCTACGCGTCGCCCGCTATGGGCCTCAACGAATTTGAGGGCGTACCTCGATTGGGGTGGGGAGATGCATCTCCAACATCCTCGCTCCGTGGGGGTACTCTCTTTCGCTGGCTCTGGGAGATTTCAACGCCCACGCTGCAGCGTGGCTGCCCCAGGACGACCGTGAAGGGCGATGCGATGCTTGTGTGGGCAGCGGGTCACGGCCTCGTAGTGTTGAACGAGGGGGCCGTGAGCACGTGCGTGCACGCGCGGGGCGAGTCGATCGTCGACATATCGTTGGTGAGCCCCGCCGTTGCGCGCCGTGTGTTCGACTGGAGGGTTGCGGAGGAGGTGGCCACGTTAAGCGACCAACTCTATATTACGTGCAGCGCATCCGCACCCTCCGGAGCAAATGGACCCCGCAGGGAAGCACACCCGGCGCCACGGTGGTCCGTCAAGAGGCTGGAAACGGACGCCCTTGGTATGGCAGCCTCCGTTGTGGCGTGGCAGGAGATGCCACGCCGGACCCTCGGCAATCCTTCTGCTGGGGCGCGTTGGTTCCGGGAGACCATGACGACATTGTGCGACGCAGTCATGCCCCGGGCCACCGCCCCGAGCCGCCGGCGGTCCGTGTACTTGGTGGTCGGGCGAGATACAGGACCTACGCACTCGGATGCGTCCTCGCCCGGACGCCGGGCGGCCACCCGCGCCAGAAGACGGCGATGTGCAACGGAGGCAGAGGTGGTGGGTTTGCGCTGGGAATTTTCTCGGCGCGCAGAACCCTCCGCCGGGCCACCGCAACCGCGAAAGCCCAGGCATGGATCGCGGAGCTCCTCGGCTCTCTGGATGCAAACCACGTGGGGCAAGCCTCGGTATCACATGGTCGCAGCGGAAGCTGCGATCATGGGGCGCCCCCTGACTACAGAGAGCTCCTCGAACCTCAGCTGCTCGGGGAAACGATCAGCGTCCTCTTCCGGTCGGGAGAGAGGCGTTCGGAGTATCCCCTGGCCATGCCAACGCCAGTTTTGGTGGTCCGGACGACCTGGGGGTCTCCGGAGGAGGAGCTAGCCAGGCCGTCCTCGGGAGAATGGGTCGCCAAGAAAACGGCGCCAGGACCGGACGGCATA